>CAEGAF010034795.1:0-22292 GCA_903067075.1 Micropoecilia bifurca | reverse complement strand
TGTGTGTGTGTGTGTGTGTGTGTGTGTGTGTGTGTGTGTGTGTGTGTGTGTGTGTGTGTGTGTGTGTGTGTGTGTAGGTGTGTGTGTGTGTGTGTGTGTGTGTGTGTGTGTGTCTGTGTGTGAACAAGAGAGTGCTCCCAATGAATTTTCAGCAAGCAACAGCAACCTGACCCTGTATATCTCCCAAACTGGGTCAGCTCACCTGTTTGCTCATTGACCGTTTCTCACTTGCCCACTTTGAAAACCAGAGGCCAAATGACTCAATCAAAGAGCGCTCAGTGATCGTGTCGACGGGGGGAAATGAATCAAAGATAGAAGTGTTGCATTGATCTTCCGGAGAATCAATACAGTACAAGTACGAATACAGTTCAATGCTCTTTGGGTTTGTTTTCATCAGGCATTTCTTTCACAAACCGACACGGGAGAGGAAGGGAAGTGTCTGCGCATTCATGCCCAAGCATCCATTTACAAACATATACAGCCATTTCTGACAGAAAAAAAAGAAACGAAAAGACAAATGTGGATTGAACAGTAGCAAACAGAGAAATGCTCTCTGTTAGTTCGTGCAGGATTATGGGAGGCAGCTCCGTAATAACCGAAGCAGAGGTGCAACCAGGTGTTAGAAAAAGCCACTGTTCCATTTAATACTTGTTCTCCATCCACCTAGTAAGCCAACAATCACCCCCACAGAGACCAAGGAGAGAATGAAATCTTCCAGTGCAATATGCCACCCAGGCCCTCGCCAAAACGATACAATTGAAATCTTTTCAAATGTTTGCTCCATCTGGAACAATCTCTAAACCTTCTCCAAAGGCAAAATCACAGCCAATTTGGCAGCCAGTAATCTCAAGGTATACTTTCTAAAGCCCTTTACTTCAGCTAAGATGATTAAATAGCATCTATTTCCAAGTCTAATGCTGACGTAAAATAAAGGTGGAATGAATGCACCAATCATTCTTCAAGAGATGGAAAATAGGCATTTTCCTCTTAATCCTGCTCTAATCAGTAATTGGTGTTACAAAGCAAAAAAACAAAAAAATAAATGTATTTTCATTCTGTTCAATACATGCACCAAAGAGGTGCCACTATTTTCAGTCGCTAAACACATCATTCGACAACATGTAATTTGAAGCATTTTTAAAAAGTGAATTAAGACATAAGCAGGGGTGATCTTGTAACTCTTTAAAAAAAGATTTTGAATTCACATCACTTATCTTTATAAAAAAAAACCTGCAGCATTTCTTTCTGTATTGGGAAAAAATGAAAGAACAAAAAGTGAATGCCTTGGATAAAAATGGTATCGGCTAAGAAAAGTTTGATATCTTCAATGTCTTCTTAAATCAGTTTCCACTGAGGATGCTTTTTGCTGCAATCCCATCAGCACATGCATGTGTTGCACAGATTGTACGGTAAAAAATAGCCTGTAGCAACTATTGCAAAAATCCTATAGCTGTTTGATCAAACCACTGACCTCCCACTAACTGCAGTAGCCCACATTGATTCTGAGCACCTCCCCCTGCCTCCCTCTGTCTCTCTGTCTCATTATATATTATCATTTCCTCTTTCTATTCCCTTTCCTCTCTTTAGTAATCTATTGTTCTCAAACAAAATGGCTATGGCAAGCTGTGTATCTTCTCTTTTTAGTCAGTCGGGTGTATTTAGGGAAAAGTTGAGGCCTGTCACTGAACAATCCTTGCTTTGGTTACCAACAAAGAAGTAAAACAGTCTCCAGAATATTTACTCAGGTCTTGAACTTTGCTGAGGTTTAAATTTTAGTGTTTTTTTTTTTATGAAATTCATGATTCTGATTCCTCAAAGCATTTTACAATACTATAATTTTTTGAAACATCGATGTACAACATGCTGGGTTTGCAACAGTGCCTTGTAAATGTGGTAAATGCCCTTAAAACTAAAACATTATCCACACATTTATGTGTATTTAAATAGGAGTTTTTAGAATAACAATAAATTGAAAAAGTGTGCAAATATTTTCAACTCCATTTTTCTGCTTTATCTCTACAAACTCAACTTTCCTCAGAAGCAGCCAAGATGGGGACTCTGGAGGAGCTGCATCCACAGCATTGATGGGAGAATCACATGGGACAATGATTAGTTGTGAACTCCACAAATTGCACTATTTCCACACTTGCTCTGCATCTTATCTGACTGGACTGGAGCTTCTTGGCAAAAAAGATTAGAAATAAATTAAAACCTTAAAATGTCAAAAGCAACCACCAAAGACTTGTAGCTCGTACAGAAGAAAAGGCAGTTCTACAAAGTACCAACTTCAGTTTTCTGAATGCCAGTGAATAAACAAGAGACAGCTTTATATTCCCAATAAAATCCATTGAATTTAGAGGTTGTTACATGTCAAAGTGTGGAAAAGTTCAAGGAGTAACAAAACTTTTGAAAGGCATTATTACTGCTCTATTTTAAATCAGGTAAAGTTACGCAAAAAGGATAGTTTGAGCACTTTAAAAGTGTTGACTGTGAACTCTTCATGGAAAGATAAAATCGTAAGCCTCAATAAAGCTCAACAGCTCATTGTGTCTGAATTGGTGTGAAATTCTCCTCCATGACAGCCCTCGTTTACTTCTGAAGAACAAGCAAAAAATAAAATAAAAAATACTGGAACTAGAGCGGCTCCTGAGTGATTGCTGCTCTGTTGGTGAACGAGCAAGCCCGAGTCCACGCAGCAGTAGCGTGCACACACTCATCGAGCTGTTGACCTCGGAGGGGCTTTACGTGGCCGCAGATAATGAGCTTTAACGTTCTATTTCATCTTTCTCAAAAAGGAGGAGCACTGCAGACACCAGAGGGCCTAAAGGTCAAAGAAAGCCGCCCGCTCTGAAAAGAGATAACACAATGCAGGCAAGCAGGTAATTATTGAGACAATCATAAATTGGAGGAGGCCTGATGGAGTTCCATTACTTCAGCAGAGTGGAGGGTGAATTTAGTGTTGGAGAAGAGGAACCATTAACACTATGAGTGTGCTACTCTCCATAGAAAGTATATAAGTGGAGTTAGAGAAGGGCCTGTCTGAACAAATTACTGCGTGTGCCTAAAGAGACTACACAGAATGTTTATGTACAGTATGTAAACCATTCGAACAAAGGTACGACTTCTGTTGATACTGAAGTGGCACTTTGACTTTTCAGTTACAGAAATTTTATTATAATAATTATTATTATCAAACCTGGTCTTCCAGTGCATGTATAGCATTAATTTCCTGCAATAGCTCCTATGTTGGCATGCAAAACGGTATTTCTGCACAGACTGGAGACAGACAATGTCCTTTGGAGGAGAAGCATTTTCTAATTATGAGGCGGTTCTTGTTGGTAAAAGAGTAATAATAATAGTAATAGAGTCTGTGGCAAAAGTATTTGCACATTTTAACTTTTTCTCACAATTCAAAATACTTAAAATGCCAGAGTATGTGCTCTGGCATACAGTACGATTCTATATGCCAGAGCACAACATAGTGGCACATAACTGATACATTGTATATAATTGCACATGTTTTCTAGTTTTGTTTGTTTGTTTGTTTGTTTTTGTTTTAACAAACAAAAAGACCTGAAAACCTTCTGCCTTATAGCCCTGGCTGTAGGGTCATTGTTCTGCTAAACTGTGAATCTCTGTCAATCTTTTCCAGCCTCTAACAGCTGTTCTTGCATTTAGCTTCATCAATTTTTGAATAACCTCTGTCTATTTTCCTGATCCACGGTGAAGAAAACCATCACCATAGCATGATGCTGCCATCGCCGTGTTACTCATAGGAGTGGGTGTGCTCAGGGTGATGTGCAGTGTTAAGTTTTCCTTTGTACAGTATTTAGCATGAAGGACAGATTTGTGATTGATAGTTGTGCGGCAGGAGTTTGTATTTATAATGTGATAAAGTGTGAAAGCAGAAAGGAGCAGACAACTCCTTTGTTCCTCTGATCTGACAGGTGGTTAATCTTTATTAGTGTCATAAATCATCTTAAAAGCACCTACCATTATTAAAACATTGCTCATTTTAACACAAGAAATTACAGAGTATCAGAAGGAGCGCGAAGCCCCCTGATGGTCAGTACAGGGACATGAGTCTCCAGTAAAAGATCTTGACAGCTGGTTTAGCCCCAGGCTCTGTGTTTCACCTCCTCCGAGCAGAACTAACACAAGGAAACATGTCACGGCTGGGTAGGTGTGAATTAAATCTGGCTGCTGGAGTCCAATAGAGGGCCCATGCAGCCAAAGTGATCCACTAATGTTTTGTTCAGCTTAATTGAGCATTGTCCCTTCAACTCAGCCTCACGTCTTCATCTTGCATCTAATAGCGGCTGCTCTCTAAACGTCTAATTAAACTGAAGTTACACTGGAAAAATTAGCAAAACTTTATGATGGCGTAGGAGACAATCAAAAAGTGCAAATGTGTTGCTTCAGTAAAATTTTAAAGCTAAAATTGACTTGAATGATAATAAATAAAAAAAATTCACTGCAGAATTTGTGTTTTAGATCACAAACTCAAATGCAGTCACAAACGAACAACAACAAAAAAAAAACCTCCGGCATGGTTTTTTTTTCTTTTTTACTTCACCTGCAGAGTGCATCCGCGCGACAAACCCGCCGCAGCTCCAGACAGTTCGGCTTCTCCTTATCTGTGTAAGAGCAATCAGGAACGATCGTCTGCCTGCGTCTCTCGGCGCAGCCTTCAGACTGGCAGGGACAGAAGATGAGCCGTTGGCTTAACTCTGGAGGCACGCGGTCCATGAAGGCCCTCAGAGTCTTGTGGCAGCGCTTCCTGTTGCAGCTCTCTCCTTTGTTGGTGTCACTCCGGCTGCAGGTGGTGATGTAGCTGCTGCGGTGCCTCTTGCAGACGGAGTTTAGGTTGCAAGCTTTAGTTGCGTTAAGGCAAGGGTTGCAATCCTTCTCTGCTTCAGGACACTGGAAGGGCTTGGGGGTCAGTGTGTGCATTCCTAAACGTAAAGACATGGAACAAAGAAGGCAGGTGAGAACAAAATTGGCGTAGAAGAAAATAAAAGTTAAAACTAACAGAAGTAAACACTTAAAATATCTCACTGTGTGTGATGAGTGTGACAAGACAATATCCTCACAGTATTACATCACCAGTTCTAGCTTGAACCTCTGATACAACTTCTGGTCCTTGAGCGCATACATTTTTCAGCTGAGTCTGGGACAAACAGACCAGTCAATGTTCCTTCAACTTGTTGTTGTCAAATTCTCTTGAGTTTGTGAGAAATGTAGCCTCAGTTCCCCGTAGCTGACAAAAAGTTGCAGAAATATCTGTTGTTTGCCTTTTTGGTGCCCTAAGAACAAACAAAACTAGGACTCATTCTTTAAATCCTTCAAACAAGGCCTATTATTGAAAATATAAATTTTGTTAGAATAGGATTTGATTTACTTTTAGGAGTAGTTTTATTACAATGTACTTTCTACTTGACTGGAAGTAAAAAAAGAAAAAGCGTGAAATACAGACGCACCAAGTTAAAGTAAGACTTATTTATTACGCACACGCTTTGTTACTTTAAGGCAATTTTCCACCTGCTGAGCCTGCTGTGCAATTTAGCACTGGAAGTAATTCACTATGTTCTAAACTGCATTATATTTATATTGCCGACAATAAGTCTTAGTCTCGGGTCTTTTTGTTTTGTTTCTAAATGAAAGAAGAAAATGGATTTGGAAAAGTGATTCTCCTGAATTGATCTGTTATTTTTGAATGAATTTGTATACCTTTTTTTCTATTTTAGTCTTTAAAATACTGTACTTTGTACACATTGTATTGTTGTCCGTCTGATGACATAATTTTTAAATATTAAATCAGATGTTTTGAAAAGTTACTCAGTACTTCAGTACTAATTTATCTCATTAAATGAAAGAAACAAATCAAAACCTTTTTACTCTTACTTGTGTAATTTTTTAGATGGATGGTTCTTAGTTTTTGCTCATACTTCAATACAATGTTGGATACCTTACCCACCCTGAAGAAGATTAATTAGGAGGAGCCTATTGATAAAAACCCCAAATTTGCAAACCCTTCAGAACTTTTTCCACATTCAGTTCAATAATTATTTTTAGATTAACAGATTGTACTGCTGTTCAAAGTAAGTCATTCTTGAAGCAAGACAGGTGTAGCAGACTAAACATGTCTTTTTCACTGTAATATTTCAAATTTTCAAGCATTTCATCTATTCAGAGCAATATTTATGTTTTTATAAATGCTGATGGAATGCAAGTCTTTTTCTTCAACATCTAAAAAAGCAATTTCAATCACTCATGCTGGAGATTTTTCTTTCTTCTGAAGCAAATTTGTTATGTAGTTCCTATATCTATTAACATGGCTCACACATTTTTAGTTAAACATGTTATGATTAATTATAGTGATCAAGCGTGATTCTCTTGGTTCATGCTGCAATATTTAAGCAAGCGCAGCCTGTGCCCTACCTCGCTGTTCATGTTCTGACTTATCAACACTGACTTCACATCGTTTGATGAATCCCTGGTAGAGAGACTTCAATATCATCTTTACCTCTGATTTTTCAAACAGCTGTGAGCCAGCAGAGGGACGCCTCCAGCCAGGCCCATCCACTCCACCTAAATCGATCCAGGCTGTTACAGACCTTGAGTCAAATATAAATAAATTAATAAGTTATGATTTCAGATTACATGTTGATGAATTATTCATTAACCTGTTGACAGCTGACGTGATTGCCATAATACCAGGTGATTATCAAGTTGTCATATTGTAACAAATATTATTTAAATTTATCTTTCAGTGTTTTGACTTAATGGAGCAAACCAGAAACGGTGTCTCGTTATTCATTGGTTTTCCGGAGGTAATGTGAAGACAGAAGGCCTTGAATATGTTGGTGGAAAAAGGAACTGCGTCGCAAAAATCTGTTACATCTGACCGGGATCCGCTGAGGTCATTGGAGACGATGCTGCTACAGGAACAGAGTTTTGTTCATCAGTGCCATGCAGTTGCACATTTTTTTTATTTTTTATTTTTATAGTGACGAGAAAAAAAGCTGAAATTACCCATCCTGCTGTATATTATAGCTGAGAAAAAAAAGTCATGTTATTAAACTTGTTTGAATGTTCTCAAATGTTGTACCATTTTGGTAATAAGAGAAAAAACTTTTCTCATGAAATATACTTGTAATAAAGCAGCTTTATGTTCACTGGTGGCACCCCTCTGGCTATATTAGAGAAGTTAACCTTCTTTCCCCTGTAGATAATGATATTTCAGAGGTCGTGGCGGCACGGTGACACTCTGAGAGATTCATCTCTTATTCAACAGAACCAATCTCCCTCCATGTCTATCAGACAGCCTGGAGCAGGAAGAGGACAATCTTTTTTTTCTGTCTTTTTTTTTTAAAGGGGCTTTGGAAGATGCACAGGATTGTTTCCAAATGTTACTTTGCATGTTATCAATCCTTGAAATTGGGGGAGAGAGCACATAAAACCCCAAAAGGGGGGACAAAAATAAATAAGCAAAATTAATGATTTTGTGGTTTCGGGGAAAGAAAACTCACAGTCCCATAGCACTAACAAAATTCCAGGAGATTATCCTAGAGAGAAGGAAGCACATTTAAATGACCTTCCCTTTTAGAGTTGCTATTATGAAGATGTCTTAAGATTAATTTAGTAAGAACTCTGATAAATGGACGAATGCTAAGTGTTTTGTTGTGAGTTATTTTGTTCAAATGTTACATTTTATTTGACTCTTTTTAGCTCACAGTATCCTCATCTGTCCCAACACTACTAGACAGTGAGTCAGTGTAAACTCAACAAATTCTGAGTATTATTTAAGTGCCTTTTACTTTTGTGACATTTGAGCATATTTCAAACACAGTGGACTCCGTTTATGAAAACTGGAGTAGATTCACATGTGATCTATGAAGCTGTGGAAATCGTGGCCAATCTCAACATGTGGAGACTTTATAAGTTTACTGCCTGAAAACAATCAATTTTCATGTGAATTCAACATCCTGCAGTGAAAGAGCAAAAAGGGTGACAGTCTCACAAATATTTTTAGAACACAAAACCTAAACTGAGGTTTTTCAACGCAAAAGCATTTTCTACAAATGTGGCAGAAAATATGGGTAAAGCTGAAGGGGGTCGCGTTCCCGTCATTACGTCTCAGAGCACCAAAGGAAATCTGACTATGGAACGCAATATTGTGCAGAACTGCACAGGCATAAAATGTATTACCGTTTTTAGGCCATGTTCCACCAGCTGATCCAAGGCAGACCAATCTCCCCTGCAGTACTCCAGAGCAGTGATTCACTACGACCTGTTATGACTTTGTGGTCTCTGGTTTCCCAAAGCAGAATGAAGTTTTACATTCTGACATAATTACATAATTAGATGTCTTTGAAAACAAAAGCCAGATATTGCTTTCCATAAAAAAATGCTGAATCCAGAAGAATCTTCATCATCCTGAGTGTAATTATGAAGAAGGCATTAACTACATTGGCTGTTTAAATGGTTTTACAAGCTGGTCCAGATCTTGTAACACTTTATGTTCAGCTTAGCAGGTCAGCAGTTAAACAGCTCAGATTCATAAAAGTAACATTATTTTAAGAATTAGTTTGCCCTACAATATAAATGTTTAAAGTTATTGGCTATCAATTTTAGATTTTGCACTAATATGGACCAATAATTCCCTAGCACCGACTTATATATTTGCTGGTTCAAGCTGACATACATTTACATAAACAATCTCTAATTAGGCATGGATTTAAAAAAAAAACATATTTCACATTCCCAACTTAACTCATACATTCCCAGATTTGCAATGAAAGGATACCAAGTCATATTTTTAATATGGAGATGTGGCTCACTGCCATGGCTTTTGGGAACAGTAGGAGTTGTTAAGTGAATGAGTTAATTGTCAAATGTGTCTCAAAAGAGTTTTCTATTGCTTACATTCAAGGTAAAGTATTGTGCCTGTATTTTGCATTATGTAAGAAAATATGGTGACTAATGATGCTAAAATGTAGGTTTTAATTGCAGCTACCAATTTAGCCATACATTTAAGGACTATTGCGCTAAAAAAGTAACTTTCACTGCGTTTGATCATCACTAGTTTAATATCTAGAAACAACTGACGGATCAAGTCTGAAGTGATTTTTTTTCAGCTATTTGTTGGTTATTCTTTCTGTAGCAACACAAAAACAGCAGCTAAGGAGGGTTTCGATGTGTCTCCATGGCACCAGTCAATCAAAAAGCTCCACTGATGACCCTACACTAATTATTCTACCCATATGCATGTTTCATAAAGTTGGACCCTTGCATGAAAATTAATCAGTCATTTCAGACAGGAACAAATTGGTTCCTATACTGTTTACACCAATAGCTGAAAAAAAAAAAAAAACTAGTTTTAAACACAGTCTACAATGAGGCCGAAGCACGGCCCGAGTTTTACTTAAGTGGGCCAAGCTCAAGAAGGGCCAGAGGAGAGCAATGCGGTCCAGCTGGTGGAAACGTTCACAGGGCGACTGTCCAGTAGTTCAGGCTGCATTACATTGATGGATTGCAGCTTCTAAATCTCCCCTGGCCATCTGCAGCTATAATGTGGGCCACTGGGGGGGTCTGAGATGAAAAGAAAATAGGAGAAGGATGAGCTCCTACGATTTATCTGACCAGGCTGAGCAGAGTCTGCAATGGAGGCTGCAACAATGGATGGGTTTTTACTACCTTTGATTGGGAAGCAAAGATGGAATCTGGTGCTGGAACCAAAAAGATGTCCTAGGGCGGGCATAAGACATAAAGCCCACTTGATGTCTCTAATGTTGTTACACTCTAATAGGAAAGCATGCAAGTGCAGGAGGCGAAGAGGAAGGAGGCAAAGAGGTGGAGCCGAGAGGGGAAACATTTAGTATTGTGTTACAGAGTTATAATTGATTTTCCGAGTGCATCACAACACAGATTTTCAGAAAACACGTTGTGCAGTAATGTTCTGAGAAAGCGGCTGATAAGCAGACGAGATGAGACATTTGAAAATGGAAAAAGCTTTAAGAGCAGAGTGAAGACTTGTGCCGGTTGATTACTGTAGCTGATCATGATCGAAGGATGAAGTGAGAGGATACAAACAGATTAAATGGCCACTCACACAGACAAGCTGGAGAGCTTTCAATTAATGGAGCCTAGTTCAGGAAAAAAAAATGCACAGTGCACAAAATAATTAACGTAACTCATCAGCGGTGCAATCAACCGCTCTCAGCATAACAATATACCTATCAATAAACATAGCAGTTGCACAGAAAAAGTAAGGAAAGTTGATAAAGGGGAAGGCTAGAAAACTGGAAGGATGTACTAAGAGAATATTGGATGTGGGCTCAATCTATACCAAAAGTCATGTAAATATTAGAACAGTCTGGTTACCAAGGTTGTCAAAATATACTAAAGACTTAAAAATCAAAGTCCTTTAAATGCAAAAAAAACACTATCAAAGTGATTAGTTTTCTTCTACTGTTTCTTCTAGCATTCTCCCTCAATGTTAAGGCTTAATGGTGAAATATGACCTCTTATTAAACATGACGAATGAGAACGGGTTCATGTTGGAGCTGACAACATATTTCAAAAAGCTTTAGGAGGTGAACTAGAAACTCCCATGAACACTTTATCCATAATAAATGTAGTAACTCTTTGTGGATCGTAAATCAGAGTTCTCTAGTGGTGCTACTGATTTTGGCAAACAATGGGAGAGAAGTCAAGACAATGAGGTGAGAAAGATAAAAGTGGTTAGTCAGACAGCCGGGTGGTGAGAAGCAGGCCGTGTTCTGGTGAAAAAGAAGGGCATAGTCAAAATGAAACTGAGCAAAATGTAAAAAAAAAAAAGAGCTTGTAAGAACAGAAAAAAGCTGATGAAATGGGGCATGCACTTTGTATTAGGATTTGGATACTTTAATTCCTAAAGAGTAAGGGATCTTCTTTCTTAAGTAATTGCTCTCTGTCAGCCTAATTTGAATTCAGCATTTCATATATCATCCCGTACTCGAGGGACGCTGCACTGCAGAAAGGGAGGGGGAGTTTGAGTGTATATGGGGCTCAGGGGTCTTGGGGTTCAGACTAGGTTAGGAGTATGAGGTTGACTCCTGGTATGTTCTCAGTAATTAGGAAAGGTGCCAAAGTTTGAATTTAATACAGCCCAGGGTGAGCGTGCGAGAGCTTGTTAGGAAAGTCTTTAGTCCGGACCCCGAGGAGTGTGTCAAGCATTTCCGTGTCAAAGGCCTCATCAGTCATTAGCGCTATACTCTGTCGCAGTAGGGATTTCCAGAGGGGAGGAAAAGGAGCCGCACTGAATCTACAAAATCATCTCTTAAAGCTTTACCGAGCGGGTTATGTGAGTGGATTTCATAAAAGGCAGGGCAGTGGAGTTCAGAGAAACGCTGGGTTTCTCAGAGATCAGCTACATTTTACAACTGAATATGAAATAAATGCAGCAAATCGAAGCAGTTTGAGATCGAGAGGCTGCAAGAAGTCACAGACATTGTGCAAAAGCTAAATATTTTTACATGGAGAGCTCCTCACAAAACACTGGGCTTCCATAGAAGCTGTGAGCCACAACAAACACTGTATATTCTGAAATGTTTATGAGAATTTCTAATTTGCCTGTGTGGCATTCCTCGTTGGCACTCTTTATTCAGCTCTCTCAACACTGATGACAATTCAAAAAGCTTCCGAACAGCTTAACAAGATGCGTATTCAAAGGTTTGCCTGTGCAAAATTGCTTTAATGATCAGCTCTACTGTTCATTATCAGCATTCAAGTCAACTGAAACAACACATTCTGCTCTCTGACGCTGACTTTCTGTAAAATGCTGACTACTGCAAGGGGAGAAGAGGCAAGTCTCATTACAAATCCACAGAGGGACGAGCTAAGGCTTTACTAAGAGTGAACTGATTAGGAAATGCACACAGGATAATGAAGCATATTAGCAAAAGCAATATGAACACACATGGGGACAGCTGCAGGCATACACAAAACTAATCTTGCACAAATCCATGCAAAGCTACTCTTGCACCCCAAAGCGCTTGGAAACCTCAATGTACATATGCAAATAAATAAAAAAACCTGCTAGTGTTTGCCTAAGTAACAAGAATTGTTATGACAATGGCGTGAAAATGTCAAACATTTGCAGCAGCATACTTAGCAGAGCTGGTGCACCGTTCCATCTCCGCAGCTGTGCTACAAGCAGCTTTCTAGATTTAATTGGATGGCGGACATACACTGCTGAGAGGTGAGGGGCTTAGAGCGGAGAGGTGGAGGGTCTAACTAAAGGATGTTAAACCTAATTCCAGGAGGAAACCCAGAATGGAGGATTTTCTGCTGCCCTTTGCTCTCGATAAGTTAATCAGCTCAGTACCGAGTCAAGAAAACAGAGCACACTGCAAAATACCGTGTTGCAATTATTATAAATAATATCTCTGCATCTTTTTGAAGAAAAACGCCACTTATTTAACCTTTGATAAAGGTTAATTTCCAAAGAATGATTCATCCCCACTTTTTACTGTATTTCCTTATTCCCTGAATCCAACCAAGAGTTTGTTGATATCGTTGAACAATACAACCAATCTGGCGATGTCCACTGTCACACTCAGACATTTTGCTAGATTCTTTTAGGATTTCTTTAAAAAAAAATCCTATAAGAAATACTGAAAATACTTTCAGTATTTCTGGAAGTATTTCTGTTGATTTAAGTGGGGCTTGAAACCCTAGTCACTGCAGGTTGTTTATGCACAGAACTCCATGCTCCAGTAAACTCATGCATTACTAGTGAGTGTGAAATCTACTTGAAGGACAGAAGGAAAGAAAAAAAGTAAAGAAAAGCAGAACAAAAATATGCTTTTGTTTTTAGATTTGCTAGCAAATTATTATTATTAATTATTATTATTATTATAGACTTGCATAGAACTCTATATGTAACTAAGAATATAATACGTTTCGATATTATTTACAACAATGTTGCCATGTGTGTTCATCCATTTCTTGTTTGTTTGTTTGTTTGTTTTAACCTTCAACCTGCCAGGAAAGAGGAAAATTAGCCCTTGTGGCTAAATTTATCACATTTACATGGTTGTTTAAAAATAATCATATTGATTAATTTGCACTGTACCTCATGAAATAAATTCAAATCAGAACTAGATGAATATCTACTCTCTATTTTTATTATTTAAAATAAAGATAAACAAAATTTAGCTAAAGACGGTGGATTTTTTTTCTGTAGGACGGTAAATGATGTTGAATATTCATATAGTTACCAGCTTAATGAAAAAGAAAACATAACATTAATACTTTCAGACTCATCCTCTGTAGAAATGCAAGGCAAATATTGTAGGAAAAAAACTGCAGGAAAAAAAATCTGCATTTGTTATTCTATCTACGTTGAAAGACATTTTTGTAAATTTTAGCCAAACTTATTAGGAGAAACTGTGGAAAAGGCCTGCGCCACAGGTTGCAGACCCCTCACTAAAAGGTATCTGTTGCTGATTCATCCAGTTTCTTTCTTGTAAGCACATGCAGCTTCAATACACCTCTGCAGTGCAAACCGTTGAATCAATAATCAGACACAGAGATGTTTGTAAAGACATGTAACAAGATCTTGTGATATCAAAAAGTCACTAAATGAAGTGAAGTCTGTCTTATGAAATATTATGAAATTCAGACATGAAGGTGTATGCTTTAGACTTGATATTCTGCTTTTTGTTCATTCTCTTGTTTTTAATGCAAGAAGTAGTTCTTGAGTGACTATCAAAAATACAGAGACAGACAGTACGTTAAACTTTTGTGAATGTTAAAACCTAACAAATCTAGTATGGGCTGGAATATTTAAGATTATAATGTTGATAATAGGCCAATAATGTGCAACTGGCATTAGGGCTCTCTTTTGTTGCAGAACTCCCGAGCTTGTTTATCATTTCGCCCTTAGTCAGTATACGTCTTCATATCACACACATTTACTGAAGAGAGATCAGCAGCTTAATTCCAAACGTGAAAAGATACTAATTCTTCCAGCTAGATGAAACATATTTTTTTTAGTCTGTTATTGTTAAGGAAAGATAAAGCAACTTTTTTCTTGTTTCTGCCGTTGTTGAAAGGATCCTAACTGTGTTGTGGTTTTTACAAACAAAATGTCTTGAACCAAGTTGCAGATTCAAGCTGTTCTTTTTGCTTCCCTTTATTTTTTTATTGTTTCACACAGATGAACACCCATCCTTCCTCTTTGTTACTCCACCAAACGTGAAATGTGGAAAAAAATGGGCACAAGTGTGGAGTATCAAGACCCTACATCAGAAACTGCCACTGCTTTCTGTTGCTCTGTTTGCTGTGTTTTATATCTGTTAGGATTACTTACATGGTTCATTAGAACACATTAAATTGCCATTACAATGTTTTTGTGCAAGCAAAGGTATTTTAATTGAGACGATTGGTATAGTTGCGAATGAGCTCCTAACACAAATATATCAGTTTTAAAATGCAGGAAGCCATAGTTCGTTTCCCTCCTTTTTCATCAGAAAAACAATTTCATTGTTCACCACCAGGCATAAAAAAAAGAAGAAAAACAAAGTAAACAATTACGTTTTATTCAGCGTAGGTCTGCATGTGATTGTAAAAGACTGAGGGGGACACCTGGCTCAGCCTTTTGTAGCTTGTTCGCATGTGTTTATGGTTCATTCGAATGTAATACTACTACTATTATTACTACTAGTACTACTGCTACCTCTAGTAGTAACACTAATGATAATAAAGTATCAATCGGGACTGCAGCCAAGCAAATGAAATACCGTACAGGAAAGATCAGTTTAAAAGCAAAACACACTGAGTCGATTGTTAAACAAAAAGTCCCAAGCCAGAATTTTCTTTCACTCTTGCAGCATTTTGTGATTGACTCCAGGTTTAAAGTGTGGTTTATTGCATTAGTGGCCAGAAGCTCAGAAACAAAACAGGGGCAAAGTTGTCTTTGTTGTTATTAATATTAATAACTCCAAGTTCAGTTTGTGTATCCTGACAAGGTGGTAAACATTAGGAGTTTTACCGAGATACAACATTTTAGAAAAGTCTACTAAAAACAACAACTACGGGCTTCTAGGTAGAGGACATCCAGGTCATCTAATGTCCAGAGGTGTCATAAGTACGTACACAAAGTAAGGGTCAATAACACTTGTAGACAGGGCTTACACAAAGTTCAGAGTTGAAGCTTCATTTATAGGCTTTAGTAAACATTCGGCCAAACCAACCACTTTAAGCAGATTCTTAAGTGAATTTTTAAAGCAGTTTTTCCCCCAAGTCAGACAAACTTTTTCTCTGAACATTATAGCTCTGATGGAGAAATCGTTTGTGCAGTAAGTAGTTCGGTCTTACATATTTGAGCCAGAATATGGTGCATGATGGATGGTAAAAGTAACAAGCAGTGCTGAGGATCATGATTATTTCCAGAACTCAAATCTACTTATATTCCCTTTAGAAGTTTCTGCCATCATTACGTCTCACACCAGCACAGACACCTGACATACAAATCCACTGCTATTTACATTAAACACTAAGCACACAAACAGAGTGAAGGACTTCACTTTCGTGACTTATGTGGAGCTGAAGTGGGTGACGGTGCCTAACACTCGCCTTGGTATCAATGCTGTAATTACTATCATGTCTCGGATTGAATGTGCAGTCATGTTTGGGCTGAGCGGACCAATCATAAGTCTATCTGCTTGTCGATCATTTTTAGCAGAGGTAGGGGCTGATGTGGCAGACTCACAGGTCCAGAATAGATAAATAGTTGATACTCAGAAGTAAAATCCATCAAGCCAGCGGCAGTTTCTGATAAAGGGGTATGAAGGTGTCCCACTCTATTGTCATCTCATTTGAGGAATAATTAGAAAAAGGCTCACATTTTGTACTAAGACCATCCAGAATGTAAATATGAGCTGAGCATTGACCAGCTCATCAGCAGCTTAATTCCTCCATCAAACACTGCTGATGGAGGAGTACGAAGCCACAGAGAATTTTATCTATGTGTCAATACCAGAAGGTTTTGAATCATTGAAAAAAAATCTGGATATAAACACTGTCCTCATACAATATGACAGATCCCACAAGAATCACTAGGTTCCTTCCTTTTAAATATGGACTACTTGAAACTCGCGATTGCATTTCGAGGAAAACAAAACCAAGTGGCATTGGCTGCCTTATTGCATTAAAAGGAGAAACAATGTGTCTTTATGTTTCATTTGTTTCCAAATTGGAGAGAGTGCACATTACATTATATATATATTTTTTCTTTTTAGCTCAACCTTTCGAACCCTATTTTCATTTTCAGACAAAATCTTGGAGAGCACAGATTACTTTTCAATTTTCTCCTGCTCTCTGAAAGCGCATGTTCCACCGGCCTCATCAACCAACCAGATATCACGTTTTCCCCCTGCTTTCCATACAGTAACGTCTGCAAACATGAATATGAATGTTTCTCAGTGCCATGGCAAATTTAGTGAGAACTGCATAAAATGAGTGTGTAATTACTTATTTTGTTTGCCCGTGGTTTACTCTCAGTGCCACAATCAATTATGCTGCCCTCAGAAATGGTAAATAATGAGCAAAGCTGGAGGCTAAAAAGATTTTTGGAGAGCGAATTCAATACTTCACCTCCGAGAGAATGGGAGAAACAGCTGAAGTAAAATGGATACAGTAATGAGTCCCCTGTTGTATCTTGTTATGTCTAGATACATCCTACTGCATTACTTCTTTTCACCCTGGCACACATATTTTTGCTTCTACATTACAAACTTTATCATAACAAACTGCACTTACAACACATTTGACTTTTTTCATTTTGAGTGCTTGTCAGCTTGAAAATCTCAATAAGGATGTAACACACTGTTTTTAAAATGTAGGGCTACATCATCTTCTTTAAAACTAATGACACTTGGTCTGTTTTATTTGTTCACATTTTTATAATCTAAAATCTTTCCCAAAAAGATTTTGGTTCTTTATGAGATATTAGAAAATATGCAATAAGTAGTGCTACATTTGACAGTAGAGAAGAGGAAATCCACTGCATTTGGCATTTGTGGATTGATTTGGAAACTGGAGCACCCAGTGGAAATTTTTGTGAGAACATGACAGAGGCGAATAATCTTGTGCAGTTGAACTCAAGATTTAGATATTTCATTCTCCAGTCACATCCATTATATGGCCCTGTAGTACACTGCCTATTTTAGCTGTGGTTTAAAAATGTGGGTAGCTGCATTGATTTGTTATACCCTGGCAATGGTAACCAACAGATTAAATAGCTGACTATAACTCTGAGCTGTTTAATTAGTAAAGCAAAGAAAAAAATCACAGTAGAAGCAAAATCAATGGTTGGAAAAAATGCAGTGTGGTGAACACAAAACTGACTGTGCGGTATAAATATCCAACAACCAGAGTGTATCAAAGGACAGATGAAGCAATAAGCCCCTTGCAAAACAAAGAGTAGCAGTTTTTGATGACAGTGCAAAGCTCTCTTGAACTTTCGAACGTTTGTCAGGTTGCAAAGTCAATGCATCTTATTGGGATGACAGGCCAACTCAAAGTATGGATAGAAAGTGGAAGGACACATTGTTTTCCACATTTTTTTGTAATTAGAAATGTGAAAGCCAACTTGAATTACAACTATATACAACACACTTTTTATTCTAACCTAACGTGACTGTGCCACCATCATGTTTAACTGTGGAGATGGGTGTTCAGAATGACCTGCACTGTTAGTTTTCCTCCACACATTGCATTTTGCATCTGGGCCAAAAAATGTACATACTATCTGATGTGATCTTGGCACCTTATTTCCAATGCTTGCTCTGTACTGTGTGTGTCTTGTGGCAAACTGTAAGCGGGAATTTGTATTGCTTTCCTATAAGGTCGGCTTTCTTCTTGCTTTTTTCCATATAGAGTTGTTTTGTCAACAGATACTTATCACCCGAGTTGTGGATCTCTGAGAGCTCTCCACAGTCACCACGGCTCCACTTTAGTTGCTTCTCTGATTGTCTCAGTTTCTCATAAATGAAATTTATAAAATAAATTTCTTCAAAGGTCTGCAGTTGTTTCATTTTCCAGTGACACATGAACAGTGCTCAATTAAATGATCAATGCTTGAGAAATGACTTTTAACTTGTCAATAAATGTATCCCTGACCTTGGTCTTCATGGTCTTCTGTTATGTATCCTAACAAACATTTGAAGCATTCGCAAAACATCTGAACGATTATCAGGATTAAGTGGCACATTATCTTACTTAACAATATTGAATTCACGGGGGCTTAACTAAACGAATGCAACAATTTTCATATTTATATTAGTAAAAAAAAGTTGAGAACAATATTAAAGCAGAAAACCACACACCATTTCAGAAAATATAATCAAAACTGTGAAAAGCGGAAAACTGCTTTTAAATTAACTAGATAGCAGGTTTAGAAGAAAGCTGCTACATTTTGTTCCTTGTAATAAGCTCTTTTACACCCTCTTTTGAAAGTGCAGAAGGGCAAGATGAGGTCAGTGCTGATCTCAGTTTAGATCAAAGGAGGGATACCTGAAGAGATGGAAGCCAAGCCAAACACGTCGGGCTGCCGGTTGGGGGCTACAGGTTCATACGGAGATGAGTCTTCCATATCTCCACCTGAAACAACAAAGGAATAATATTTATTACCGCTGAAGAAACCCAAATCACTCTGACACCGATAGAAAGCAACATGGCTCAAGGAAACTAAAGACGGGAAACAGATGCGGTCACATTCGCAACAAACAACATTCATAGTCTTGCACAGATGAGCCAAACAAATATATGCACTAGATTTGAAGAAGACATTAGGTGCTAATAAGCTGTTCTACTGAGTTCAGTCAAGGTCTTACATCCTGATCAAATGATTTCCTTCTGGTGAATCGGCCTGTTCCTGTTGTGGTCTGCATCAAGAAAACGGTTGGCAAACTAAAGCACAAGCAATGGATCTTCCCTCCTAACAATGTGTTGTAGGAGCAGTTTGTAAAAAACAAAAAAATCAAATTAGCACTCAACTGACTGTGTGTCTCCCATGCGCCCGCTCCTCCATGGGCTCTAATCCCACATTTAAAATTCATAGCCATTCTGTGTGATTGAGACAAACCCTCCAGTGTGTAATAGCTTTGCATTCTGATCCTAACAGGAACACAGTGCAGGTGTTGTGAGGGTGGCTCTGAGGCCCCCTGCTAGAGATGAGAAAATCTGAAATCTCCTGGTAGGAGGCTACACTTCCCAAGCAACAAATCAGTAGATGTAATCAGAGCATAAGGTACAATTTATCAAAATAATGCCTAGAAATGTTCGTAGTGAAGATAAAAGCTGATGAAAACATTTCTACAGTCTTTGCTTGGATTTTCCTGTTGAAGATATGTTTATTCTTTTCTTATTGCATGATGTGTGATAATTAATGTGCTTTGTTTCCCTGCACGCGTGCCACATGGGGGTCATTCCTGTTAACAACTGGAAAGGGAGTTAAATATCATCACATGAAACATGGAAAAAAAAATCTTCAGTAAATTTTTATCTCTTAAAAAACTGAATCAAGGCAGCTTTTTATGTAAGGCTTTACAGCATTATGTTTGCAGCAGGAGACATGAGTCAAAAAAAGGACAGGATAAGAGCGTCAGAAAAACTGACTCTCACAGGTGGAGGAGACCTCAAAAGCTAAAGCCGCACTGGCTCAACTCCAAACGCAGCTATGAGCCCAAAGGTTCTGTCTCCTGGCTTAGCGGCCGTAGGAAAACATGAACCACCAGCAACGTGATGCCAGCAGCAATCTGGATGCCAGCCAAAGGGTCGGGATGGAGGCACCACGAAAAGTCCGGCTTTATGTGAGCAGTGAGCAGACAGCACCTCACAAAAAAGACACTGGAGAAAAGTAAAACAGAAAAATTTCCTTTTATTGGGTTAATAAGTTGTGTTTTTACAAAGTGAGTATTAATAAGAGAAACATTAAAAAAAGATCCACTATAGCTCTGGAGGAGCTGCAGAGATCCACAGCTTCAGATGCAGAATCTGTTGACAGAGTGAATGCTGTCAAATTTGGCCTTCGTGGAAAACTGTCAAGAAAGTCATCCCTGAAAGACAAGCCAGTTTGTGGTTTTCCACAAAGGGATACTGCAAATACTGAAGGATGTGTTCAAGTCAGATGAAGCTTGACATTTATATATCTTTATGCTTACAAGTGGCAATAGTAGCATCATCCTCAGGTCGGATGATGGGATGATGTAAATACAAGGCAACCCTTAAGAAAACTTCACAGAGGCTACAAAATACTTGAGGCTGGGGGTGATGTTCACTTTCAGGATAATGATCAAAGCATGTTCCAGTGCTGGGATGACACAGTCCAAGGTAAAAACATACGTAATTGTGCGATAATTTTTTTTAGATGCCTGTCTGTTTACATTGTGAATTTTTCAAGTTAAGTCAAAATACTGGAACATGTAAACCAGGCAGTGCTTTGAATTCATTCAGACAATAATTCATTCTTTGATAAAGAGTTTTAATAACTTATGTGAGGGTAAATCTTCATGCTCCACTGGAACGATACTGTGACAAGGCCAACATTTCTTCTATCTTTTAATCAAAATAAGTGTTTTGTTTTTCTCCAATAATACAGCAGCATAAATAAAATGTATGATGTATAAATGTCTGTTTTGGAAGATAATCTTGTAATCGACCATGAGATAGAAAGCTCTTTTATTTCCAGAAAAATTCAATTTGATCTAAAAATGTAACTCTTTGTTTTTCACCAAATATAAATCAGTCTGCTTGTTTGCAAACTGTTCTGTTTAGTTCTGGTTTTGAGTCATTTTCCCTCTGAAGTACATTGATAAATCGATCAGCAATATGTTGGCGTTATAGTCCTTTTATTTTGGATCCAGGTTGAAATTTGCTTCTTAAAAGTTTTTGGAGGCAATAACACACATCAGTGCCTTACTGACGGTTAAAAATTACACCAATAATAACATTTTCAATCTAAAAATAAGAGCTTTAGTTCACCTCTTTGAAGCATATGGATGTGCATTAGAGTCAAGGCAAGTTGTTGATTCCTCATCTTCTCTCAAACTGTGGTGATACTTTGATGGACATGAACCTATTCAGGTAGCCTGGGGTGTGTAAACATTAGTCAGTTGTTACAAAGAACCCAAAGTGTAACTAGAGAATCACTCCCTCATCTCATCATTGCACCATAAGAATCATCATAGAATCATGGATCTTTATGTCTATGTGGTTGACACCTAATTCCAACATTACCAGTTCATTATTGAAGTTAAGGTTGAAACTAATTGGACCAGGAAATGCATTTAAACTGTTATCGTCCACTTTTGGTGGCACTGTGAGATATGCAGCTTGTTTTCCGAGTTGTAGGTCACATCTAGTCTTCTGCTGCTGTGGTTCGTCTGCTTTAAGGTTTCTCTTCTGCATAACAAAGCTGTATCAAACAGTTATCAGAAGTACTGTTGTCTTTCTTTCATTTTGCAACATAAAAGAAAGCATCGTCTAACATCAGAAAGGCAGGTCTGTCCACAAACTGCCATATAAATGATACTTTCTTCTTCTTTAGTTTATCTCAGTTTTTCAGAAACTGCTGATCAGTTGTAAATGCAATAAGATTTTTTAAAGACGTTTAAAGTCACTTATATTTGTTTTCTGCTCAGATGGCCAGTTTGTAAATTAATAAATATTCTACGCAACATCTAGATGTCTTGAAGGGTTGCGTCTTTGCAAATTTGTTGATTAATTTCCTGTTTTCTTTTACCAAGCAATAGAACAGGCATACCTAAAACTGTCGCTGACTGTTGCATACTGGATGTGATTAGAATTTTTTTCAATGAAACTACTGAAATATATTATGATGTTTCAATTTACTTGACATGCACTTATTTTAGATTTTTCAACATAGTTTAAACTTTTCTTTCATGTATTCTGTGTCTTTATTTTTCCTCATTTCTTTCTTTATCCTTCCTTTGTTTCTTTCTTTCTGTCAGTAAACATGTTGACGCCTGCAGAATAATTCATTTGAAAACTATGTATGCTTCCATGCCTTTGGTTTTCCGTCGTGTCCCATACAAATCGACATGCTGGTCTTCGTATTTCTATCACAAGAGTGGCTGCAGGACTTTGGTCGCTCAGTATGTCTAATTGCACCAATTGCTTTGAAACATTTCAGCTCAAGACTACCACTTATTCAGTAAATAACCCCCTCAAACTTTGTTCCATGACCATTTTCTGCAGGGCCCATCAAGGCTGCCTACTTC
>CAEGAF010034774.1:0-26560 GCA_903067075.1 Micropoecilia bifurca | reverse complement strand
TATATATATATATTTTTTTTTTTTTTTTTTTAACCTAAACTAAATAAGATTTTTGAAATGCTCTTTATCGCCCTCTGTGGTGTGTTATAGGTACTACAACTGGACCACGGCTGCTCCTGTTATGCTGGCCATGCAGGTTTACCAGAAACCCCTGCCACAGGTAAGAGCAGCATAAGGTTAGATAAACAAGACACCTCATTTATTTAGCATTGCGAATACTACAGAAAGTGTTGCATATAATTTTATTAAGATGGAGTCTCAGTGGTATAAAGTATTTTTGCTTCTCATTTAAAGCATCAGTTAGGTATTTTGCTACATTGGGTCACTTTGCTAACATTTTTTGCACAGATTTTGTTGCAACCCTCTGCATTACATGTCCCTTGTGCACGGCCAGCATTTTGCCTCTGAATATAAAACCTCTTGCTTTTGCTTTGGTTATTGTCAGTATAAAACCTAAATATGAACGCATGCCTCTGCAGTCATTTCTTCCTCTCAAAAGCAGTGATTTCATCTGAAGTGACATCAGTTCCTGGTAGTTGACGTGAATCATTTGGTTTCAAATATCTGGCATTACCCCAAGTGTTTTGAACTATTATTAGAAGATCGCATCAGCAATCTGTGTAATATTGTTTTAAATCTGTTGTCCTGGCACTGAAATAACGTCATGTCTTTATGCTCCCTTCTTTTTTCCCCTTCATTTACATAATTTCTCTCACTTACCATCAAATTGGCATTTGTGTTCACCAAGTGCTGGTGTCTGAGTTATGTTTTTTCTGTTTTTGGCCTCTTCTCATACTGCTTCCCTGGTCTGTTTGGCTCCACCACTTCAGAGCCTGTACGAATTTCTGCCGTTTCCTGGCTGTTGATCAGAGCATGTCTTTTCTTGTCTGATTCTGTTTTCCTAGTTGTTTTTCTGTTCTCCTTGCACGGCTGTGTGTTAGAGCGGAATAATTGGGGTTCAATTATCTCTTTCCTATTTCTTTATTTCTTTTCTGGCTGTCATTCCTGTGCTTGTTAGTTCTGAGTTACATTTCCAGTCATTTTTGAGTTGTATGGGATCATTTTCCTCAGGCCTCAGTGGAGAATATCATGAAGGACAAGATGCCTAAGAAAGGCGGACGCTGGTGGTTTTCATGGAGACGGAGGAACAGTGACTCAAAGTCGGTCAGTCCGCAGGCAGACACATTATTCTTTTCTAATTAGTTTTGGGGAAATATTGTCAACAGGATCAGAGGATATAATATTTCAGCTTACTGACTTAGCTCTGATCTCTTTGCCCTTCAGGAAACAGCTGCAGAAATGGAAGACAGAGAAGATGGCTCGCTCACTTTGACCTCAGTGAACGGGTGATTTTTCCCACCTAATGACATCGTCACTTTATTCTCTCGCTTTAAAATCACTTTTCCTGTTTTACCAAACTCGGTGCCTTGAATGTCTTAGTTTGAAAGACGACTTCTCCTCAAGCGATGAGGACCACGCATCATGCAATCAGATGGCCGAGTCCTTTCAGCCGGAGCCTGTTTTAAACTCTGCCGGTGTGTGTTATAAGAAGACTCTACGGCTCACGTCAGACCAGCTGGTACAGTAACTGTCTACAATGTTGTTTCTATTTTGAGGTTTTATAACAATGAGAATAACAACATTTTACAAAAAAAAAAGCAATGAACCGAAGGTTAATTATTTAAAGCACATTTTAAGTGAAACCATGCAGTTTACGACCTTCTGAAGAAAATATTGTTCGTGCATCAGTGTGATTTCCTAGTGGAAAGACTCCAAAACTGAGTGTTTATCTAAAAAATAAAAAAAAACTTTATTTAAAATAATTGTTGGCCCAAGTTGTAGAGATTCGGTGCTGAATCTCTGGAGGTCCAAGTTTATGACCTCGATTGTGTTAAACGTTTGGGATCCCTGTGCAGAGTGCAGAGTACATAACACTAAATAAATTACTTCTAGAAATACATTGTCTTTATCCTATGCTTTGCATAACTTCCTGAATTGTGGTCTGTTTGTTTTTACAGGCTAGCCTGCAGCTAAAGGAAGGGCCCAATGAAGTGGTGTTTAGCGTAACCACCCAGTATCAAGGCACCTGCCGCTGTCATGGCACAATCTACCTTTGGAGCTGGGATGACAAGATTATCATCTCAGACATAGATGGAACCATCACCAGGTAAGAAGCAGCGGGTCATCTGCAATCAATAATCATTTCCAGCTTATTACCAGTAGATGGCAGGTTTTCCACAAGTTGTTCCTCTCTTGAGGTTTGTTTAATGCAGGTTTGGTGTGCAAAGTTTGAGCTTAATCACTTTTGTGTCTGTGTCACAATGTGCTTCAGGTCTGACACTCTGGGCCACATCCTTCCCACGCTGGGTAAAGACTGGACCCACCAGGGGATTGCACGGCTCTACCACAGAGTCAGCCTGTGAGTCTTGCCTAACAACTGTCCGTTTTGTCGTTAGGTGTGCACTCCAGTCGTGTGACTTTGGACGTGACTCAAACTTCCATAACAGTTGGTTATGACCTCAGCTTGGACATGAGCCATTTCACTAGAAAATACTGAATGCCAAACTCAAACTGTTACATGGAATTGCACCTGGTGTGCTACAATGGAACGAACGCCTTGCACACAATCCAGCTGCTGTGCCTCTGTGGCCATTTGCCAATATTTCCTCCTCCAGTTTCTGCCACTGGCACGTTTCATTCTCCAGGTTGTTCAGCTTCACTGCGATTATCTGCACTGTGAGCCTGAACCAAAGTCAGTCCAATCAGCAGCAATAATCATGTCTGATATAATGAACTTGATTATTGAAATAATTCTACTTGCTGTTGTAATGATCTGATAATCTTTCAATACTGTAAAAACAGGTTGCAAGTGATTAACTGGGAGATAATCTTTATTTTGCATAGAAATATTTTTTTCATTATTATTGTCATAAGAATGTCTCCCCATTTTTTTCCTCAATTTTTTCCACTTACTGCTTGATCTGGCAAGCAAAAACATCTTTAAAAAGAATTTAGGAATCTCAAACTTGCTAATTATCACTCTGCGATTCGACAGCATATTTAGTAAATCACTTATTTAAGATTTGAAAATAAAAGTTTAGACTCAAGTTAGGACTTGCATGTCTTTACTTTGGAATCAGATTTGGATTCTAATGTGTTTACTTTATGACAGAGATGGAAAGACTTGAGGCGTACTTGTGACTTGCAAAACAATTACTTTGCTCCACCTCCGATCTTTAAAATGGGAAATTTCAAAGTGGTTAAGATTTCTGCTTGTTCACCATACATTTTAAAGTACATATTAAAAAGAAACACTGACCTGAAAGACCTGAAATGTAAACACTTCATTTAAGAGGTTTGGAAAGGGAACTTCTTAAGGAAACAGAGGCAAATTTCAAGATGTCAAAATGATGCAAAGTAAAAAAAATTTTAAGATATTTTTGATGTAATATACACAGCAGATAACATAGTTACTTGATTGTGCTATAAAATGCCACTATGTGCCGGTATACCTCCCTTTAACATTTTTATATACTGTAAAGAGCTATGTTTTAGTTTGATACTGTGTTTTGTAACTGAATCATCTTTTTCTGTCACAGAAACGGGTATAAATTCATGTATTGCTCAGCTAGAGCGATCGGCATGGCTGGGATGACGAGGGGCTACCTGCACTGGGTTAATGAAAGAGGAACCATGCTGCCTATGGGCCCGGTTCTGCTCAGCCCCAGCAGCCTCTTCTCTGCCTTTCACAGGTCTGTGAACTAGACTCAAGTAATCAGCTAAATGTGCAGCCATATTTAATATACATTGTTATTATTCAGTGGCTCAGTTCCCTGGAACACAGTACATAGGTTTCATCATGTGCAGCACTTTGAATTGGCTTGTTGCTGAAATGTGCTCTACAAATAAACTTGGCTTGCCTAGGATAATTACACACAAAGTGATGTGTTCAAGCCTTTGTTGGTGTAAATTATGATGATTTTCCGCTTGCAGGTAGTGAAAACGCAACATTATGATTAGAATATTACATCAGACCTAATGTAGTCTTTCTGAGAAGCATGTTTAATACCTGCCAAATAGCTGCTGTCTTTTAAAAGGTAACCCAGTTCATCAGAATGTAACATTTAATTTGTTGAATAGGACTGTGTTTACGGCTGGACAGTATCGGGGAAAGTATTCGAAACATAATATTCCGTCAAAACTCTGTGTTTCCAGGGAGATTATTGAAAAGAAACCAGAATTGTTCAAGATTGAGTGTCTGACGGACATCAAGCATCTTTTCTACCCGAACACTGAACCTTTTTATGCCGCCTTTGGGAACAGAGCCACGGTAAGAAACATGAACACACAGTCACAAACTGTGTGCAGCCATTTTCTGATAACACTGGGACCCCTTGATGTCTGCTTTGAGTCAAGTTTCAGTTTCTAAAATATTTGACAAGCACATTTAAAAGCTATTTTTTTAGTTTTTGTATTTTGAACAAAAGAATAGATGTTTTGGTGCTGACTGAGAATGCTTGATTCCAGGATGTGTATTCGTATAAGGAAGTCGGCATTCCTCTGAACAGGATTTTCACTGTCAACCCAAAAGGAGAGCTGGTACAGGAACATGCCAAAACAAACATTTCCTCGTAAGTAATACCCGCTGTTTATTTCTAATTTCCATTAATGTGATTTCACTAAAAACACTCTTGCAGTTTTAAGCTTTTTATTTTTTAAAAAAAACAACTTGTTTTTTATGGCTGCGTCTTTGTTTCTTTTAGATTTGGACGCCTGTGTGAGATGGTCGACCACGTGTTCCCGCTCCTGCTTCAAAATGAGGAAGCAGAAATCCCCTCCTCTGATAGTTTTGATCTAAACACTGAATGGAGGAAACAGTTGCCTGACAGTAGCAGTCATGAGGAGGATGAGTCCCAACCTATTGAGGCAAACTGAAGAAAAAAAACAAAAAGAAACAATGGATCTTCAAGACTGCAGCTTTGGCTTGTCCTGTTCATGATGACGGTATCAGAGGTGAAAATTATGCTACCAAAAACTGAGATGCAAACTAGCCCTGAGGATTTTTCTCTAAAAATGGACGATGAAAACAGTTCCTACGCTAAAACATTATCTTTTAAATAGGTAATTGTGACTACTCATGTAAAATAAATGAATGTGTATAATCATGTAAGCAGAATAACTAAGTAAGTACAAAGTGGAAATAATAATTAAGGGAGAATAGAGACTCATTTTCAGCACAAATAATTGTGGAAAGAGGAAGTTTTGGGAAGAAAGACAGAAAAAATGAACCTGATACATTCAACAAACGATTGAGAGTTTCTCACAAAGTAAAACTAACACATGGTTTAAAGCACATATGTAAAAGTGAACCACCTCACACACACACCACACTGCAAGAAAATGTTTACCTCCTCTTCTTTTCCGTCCCACAGACCTTTTCATTTAGATTAACACCAATGCAGCTGAACAATAAAACAACATTTATACAACATTATAATGTAATATGTAACTTTAGTTTTTATGCAGTATCTATCTCCATGTCTTCTTCAGGAAAGAATATTGACATTTTTACTCAACACTGGCAACTTTCCACCAAGTGTTATGCGGTTTAGTGTGACCTCATGCACATGTGAATCTTCTAGACCTCTCAAACACAGCGTTACACGACAGCCATCCAAGTTATGCAAAAACACAAAAAAACACACAGGTATTGTTTTCTATAACAACAACCTCCTTCTGCAGGTGCGACTAAATATTTGTGGTATTTTGACCGTGCTACTGTGACAAATTTGTATAGTTTTCTGTTATCGTGTTCAAGATAAATGCAGGACAATGCAAAAACAATGTTGTGTAACATGTGGCAACTTATGAGAATGTAATATATAAATGACACAATATTCTAATGACTAATGTTCATCAATGCAATTATTTTTTACGTAGGTCTGAGTAAATGTAGAGTTTTGTAATGCTGTGTACAGAGGCAGGTAAGTAAAACCATGTACCCATCCTGTTATTGTAAAAAGAAAAAACAAACAGTGCATATTGTTGTGTCAACATTTCTTTTCCGTTCTTTATTTTATATGTATGTGATGCAGAAGCCTTGCTCTGTGTGTAGCCCACATGGGAGAAAACCACTGTAAATAACATAAATGTTTGTTAGACTACCCAAAAGTTGCAAAAGATTCTGAGATGTTGTGTACCATGCAGTGTTTTTTTCTTTTATTGTATGGTTTTTTTTTTACTGGTTCTCATTCAACAGCAGCTATTTAGTACATTGTTGAAGCCACTTCATGAGTAAAGCTGCAGTGTTTTAACAAATCTGTTGACATTTCCTATTAGTTCCTCTGGCCTCCAGTTATACATCTAGTTGACTGAAATGTCCTGGTATGTTTCTTTACTACAGGAGAAATAGTAAAGGAGTTACTTTTACCTTCCTTTACAAATCAACTTTATAAAAAAAAAATCGCAGTATTGTTTTTGCTTTTACTTTTATTATACAAACTATTGTTTAGTAAAAGGTTAGAGAAGGATCCAGTCAATATGCCTCCCAGCTGATCATGATTATGTTTGTTGTCGTTTAGTAATTGGACGAGCTGCTTTATGTCTGGTGCTGAATTAATCAGGAATGTACCCTTTAAGTTAAATGAGATATTAAGTATGAAAGAGACATGTGACGTAGGAGCTGGTGGAATGTTAATAATCACATTTTAGAGATCTGCTTTTACTTTTAGAAAGTGGAAAAAGCTTAATTAAATCAGTGATTACAACTTCTTCTCAAATTATCCGTTAATTGTCATGTTTCAATTCTTTCTGTGAAAGATCATTTAAAACTTAAAACATCCTTTCGGTCTCTCTTTATTTCCAGTTAACCTTATCACATGTAAAAATTGCCGTTTTAAAGCAAACCGCAGTTTTACTCAGCGTGTCGTGAAAACTGTTCTTTGCAATCCAATCTAAAATGTAGAATAAACAATTTCCAAAAAACTATAGTTCCAATTTGTGTGATTTATTTAAGCATGAATACGTTGCTTCTTTTTTCCTCCTTAACAGAGCATCCCTCACTTTTGCTGGATTCACATAACTCAACTCTGCATTAATCTGCACCGAGAAGCAAAATATTTCGTTTCTGCAGATGCATGACATAGACTTGAGAGAAAAAGAAACATCTGGTTCATGCCTGGAAACAACACATTCTTCTAAATCAGTACTATCCCCTTTAAAGTCCCTGGCCTCTGGTGCTTTTTCTTTCCCACACTACTTCTGTGTGCATTAGCATTTCTTTACGCCTCATGAGCTGAGAACCTCCAGAGTGAACAGATGTATCAGTTTTACAAAAACAGGAAGTCGTCTCTTGTTGCTTTTGAACTCTCACGGACCATTTCATCACCTTCTCCTTTAGTTCCTCATTTTGGCAGAATTCAACTCTAAACTAACCTGACTGACTTGAAACAGAAATGAACCAACAGACACACATGAATGTATCAAACTTATGGACACATAAGCACATATGGAGTTTAAATAAGAATTAAGGGAGAAAAGGGTTGAGAGGTATCAATACTTGTGCAAGCAGAAATCTAACATGCTGACATTTTACAGGCAACAATTACTGGAGGACAACAGAGTGTTGACTTTGGGGTGCAGAGTTCAGCCTGAGCCACAGACCGACCGCCCATTGATGTAACACAACTATCCAGATGTTATCCTGATTTGGAACAAGAAGTTCAGCGCTGAGCCCATCTGCACACGGTCAGGCTTTTCTCCTGTTAGGTTTCAGCTTTACTTTGCTAACGATTGACTACTTTGTCCTTCAAATTAGAAGTGTTTGATTTTCTAGTCTTAGTTTATGTTCGTAATTTTACCGTAAGAGATTTTGTGCTTTCCGAATAGGAGGGGTTATTCAAGCTTGCGGTTAAAAGCCGAGTTTGCGGGGTTAAAAGTTTTTTTTTTTTTTGAGCGCAGCTGTTCGGTCGAGCTGTCATGTTTTACTGAGGACGTGGTTAAAAACTCACAGCAGTGTAATGGGAACTTAGGAGTTTCCTTTGTTACGGCCAGAGATGGGCAGAATACCTAGAAATGAACTGCGCAAGTAAGATTATGCAAAAGAACAACAAGCGTCAAACAGAAGTTTGAAAAAAAGAAGTAACTAATCACACCATCTGATTATATTAAAAATTATTAAATCAAACAGAGGAAAATGTAAATTCTGGTATTTATATAAAAAATTATTATTGCAAATAAATAGCTTGTCCCAATTACTTCTCAGTAATAATTTTAAAATAAATAACTTTATTAGTGTTTGGTTAAAACAAGATTGTTCAGTTACTGATGCTGGGTTGAATATCCAGAAATTACAACTCAAGAGAAGCAATACTTCACAAATTTCATGCTTAATCAAAAGTTTTAAAAAATGTAAGATTCACTGCAATGTATGTGCTTGATCAGTATAAGCTTGGTGAAAATATTGATTTCTGTTACTGGACTCTACCATACAATCTTTAGATAAATATTTTCAAACAGACAGACTGTACATTTTCATGTATTTTATTGTCCCTAGATGTCTGTTGAACTCCACCCTGTGAGTGAACTGGATGGAAATAATGAAACCACTCAGGATTTCACACTGGGAGGGAATAAACCTTTACACCGCTTCCTAAAGTGTCAACCCAAGGTCGTTGGGGTAAGGAGAACACACTCACACACACTTCAGATTACTTATTGGTAGAAGATGGATGAAAAAGTCATTCTTAATTTCCTCTAGACGGTCATGCTGGTCATCGGGTCATCCTCGGTGATTGTCGCCATCGCCACCTACTCAGACGTCTACATTCTCCACATGTGGATGGTCATTCCTCCAGAGATTTTCATGGGAATATTGGTTGGTAGCTTTCTAAAAATGACTTTGTTCTGAAGAAACTGTAAGCATCGGGTTTTACATTTGACTAATTGTCTCTCACAGCTCACCATCTGTGGAATTTTATATATTGTGACACAGCACAGACCCAGCAAGAAAACTGTAAGTTTTCCTAACTTACCAGTGGATGTAGCTGAGCCTCCTTGTTAGGGAAGTTTGCACTAGATGTTTTGTTACCTTGTTCATCATCTCTGTGCTCAGGTAACCATATCATTTGCTCTCAGCATTGTGTCGACGCTCGGGGGGTTTTGGACAATTTTCGTCATGCTCATTAACTTCCACATCTATTATGGATACAGTAGTGATGAACACGAACACAGCAATGACACCGACATCGCCAATGAAATACCATGGACATCTCATATAGAAGTAATTATTGTTTCAAAAATGTCTTTTTGCTTGTTTGTTGTTGGAAAATGTCAACTGCAAACCTAGTTTATAATTTATTAGCTGTTTTTTAGTATTGTGTCTTTTAGTTTGAGGACACTTACAGATGTTTATGTCGAAAGCCCAAACAAAAATTGTATGTATGATTAAATAATTGCCTTGGATAAATGTCAGGCTGAATCAAAATCTCTCTGTTGTCAATTTTTGTTATTACCATTATTTAAGAATGAATGTTTTTTGTGTTTTTGAGCATTTTGTTTTGTTTTTCTAGGTTATGGGACTGACCTTAGAGGCAGTCTTTTTCTTGTACAGCTTCATTGGTACAATTATCTTCATCACCATGTCAGTGCTGGCAGGAGCTGCCCTCCGTTCAGCAAAAACTCAGGTACAGCAACTGAGACAGAGCTTTAATAACTCTGTGAAAATATATTTTTTAGAGATTTTAGAAATAACTAAAACAACTTCATAGTCCTACCCTAAGATATAGTGGAATCTGCAAAATCTGATTATTTTAAGTGTTTGTGTTGCTGGCTTTCATTTGTATTTTGATTATTTGGTTGTTTTTTGTCATTGTCATTATGTTCAGGTTTATTTCTTAGAGTTCACTTTCTTTTTGTGTCAATTTTTTTTTCTTTTTTTAGGCTCCTAAAGAGCTAGTCTATGTGTCTGAAATCTGATTATATTTTTCCATTTAAATAATTTGGTGTTTCAGGTTTAATAAGTAGTTTATAGAAAGGAATTTGTTTAGCATTTTAATAATCATAATTTCTTTTAGTGCCATTTTTACTTGATCATTAATAAAATTTAGGTTGATTAAAATTGTAGGTTTGTGATAGCAATAACTTCCATTTCCCAGTTGTTTTGTTGTGATCCCTAAATAAACTTTAACCATTGTAAACTGATCAAATATTTAGCCTCTATAAAAGTGTGGTGTAATTGGTTTAAAGGCTGAAAAAATCATCCTTCAGACAGATTTTACTTGGAGATTAAGCTTTGTAATCAGATTATGACACTGATATAATGATATAATACTTCATCACTGATTAAAGGTATGACCCGAGAAGGGTCTGTCTTACTGAAAACATAACATTAATTTCCATTAAATCAAGCATTCTTTCTCTTCTGCTTAGGCCATTGTGGTGATGACGGCGACGGCAGCTGAAGCACCAGTTGAATGAAAAGTGAAGACGCTCCAAACTTTTGCAAATCAAGCAGCAACACAAAGAATATCTCATCTATTAATAGATGTTCAAATATTGAGCTTTCTCTCTGACAGTAGAGAACCCAATACAAATAATCCAACTAATGTGTGGTGTGACCAGTCTTGTGTCTTACTGCCAGAAATTGCAAGCCACTGTCATCAAAGTATAAACACTGAGCTTTGCCGCTCAGCAGTGGTAGCAAGCTGCTTCCCCTACACAGTAAAAATGCCGGTGTTGACTAAACACCCAGAAGTGTCAATATGTGTCAGCTGGTGTTAAATTCAACAATACAGAGTGTCACGTTAACATTTACACCTGTGCTGGTGTTGAAATATATTAAAAGTAACACCAGTGTAGTGTTGATCACAAAACACAATGTGGTGTTAAAAAGTAAATAATTGACCCACAAGGTGTCAATATCAATCAAATCCAGTGGAAAATATTCAAAACAATACACAGAAATGGAAAGTTTAACTTTTCTTAAACCCATTTCAGTATATAGACCAATGTTAATTTAACAAAAAAATGAGTGTCAATCTTTTAACACTTTCAAAAGTGTTACTTTAACACTTGCTGACTTGGACACATATAGACACTTTTGGGTGTTAATTCAACACTGGCATTTTTACTGTGTAGCTGCAGCCTGCAGTTCATCTTATTTTTGCGTTATATGTACCAGCTAAACCAATGATTGCAACAGTCAAACTGTGTGGACATTGTCAGCGCTGCGAAAAAAAGATACAGAAAAACGCATAGTGCTTATTAGTTCCAAGTGGTAACAACTTAATCTGTAATTCATAGGTCATTTGCAAATAATACATCAGCTACAGTGACTGTTTATTAGTATTGTTTTGCTCTCCTGTTTAGTAACCTGATTTGTGTCAAGATTTTATGCTGCATTTATGAAAATGTTCAAGATCCTGAGATGCTATGTGAAATGAAAAGGAGCCATGTGCTTATGCACCCGTGTCTCTTCGAAACCCTCAGGTTATGAGGCCGTACTTTTAGAAGCCACATAAGAAGTTCAGTTTGCAGTGTTATCCTTACAATGTTTACAGTTATCATTACAACCACATGTTTCCAATGACGCAACATACTTAGAAAAAAAAACTTGTATAAGTGGCTACTAACCTCAGATGTTACAATGCACTATACGTTTCACAAAAGCTGACACAGGCCATCCCATAATGAAACTGATTTGGTAGCATTTCTTGAGAAATGGACACTAATACCCTTGCATACAAATATTTTCTTCAGAGATACTTGTTCCCAATGTCAATGGAACCTCACCCTGCTATTTAGTGTCAAGTTGCCGTACCTGATTCTGGCAATGGGCATGAGTTATGTTCAGATCTGTAACTCCAAAGTCAACAACTTTAAGCATACGTCTTCACAGTAGTCATTACAATGCAACCGACATATTTTTGCGACTCGTTGATCTAGATGCTAAGTAAACACATTTCCACGTCAAGAAGGGTCATCATTTTATTGACAGGTCAGGACTTGAGAGATGTTTTCTGTAAAGAAATTATAAAAATCTTATAACTACACAAGCTCACATATTCAGTGAATGGCATACAATGCAAGTACAGTGGGAAGTATGAGGTCTGTAACAATCGAAGGAAATAAACTTGCAGAAAGAAAACCAGGCATGTCAAGGCAGGTAGACAATTATTCCATTAAAGCTGCTAATAAATCCAATAAATGCTTTCCAAAAAAAATTTCATTGTGAAGTTAATCATGTGTTTCTTTAATTTGAATGTTAAATTATTATTAGGAGAACCATCTGGGGGGGGGGGGGGGGGGGGGGGGGGGGGGGGGGGGGGGGGGGGGGGGGGGGGGGGGGGGGGGGGGGGGGGNTATTTATTTTGATTTTTAATTTTTTTTTGGAAAAACAACCCCCCCCCCCCCCCCCCCCCCCCAAAAAAATGAATACATCTAAAAAGTTTTTTTTTTTTTTTTGTTTTTCCTAAGTGGAATGCCTCAAAATAGGATAAAAAGTCAGTGGGGTATTGTTGACATTGTGACCATTTGTAGAAACATTATTTTATATGTATGTGAGGTGTTTTTTAATTTATAGTTCAAATAATAAAAAAATGTAAATTCCACAAATTAACTTTGAAGAAACCCATTATAATAAACTTGGCATAAACAAGACAGAACACTCAAACCTCTGGACTGACTCTTTTGTTTCTTTAGGTGAAGTTTCACAGCAAACCAGCAGCACAAATGCAGAGACATGCATCATACTGGACTAACAGAAACAGATTGCATAAAAAGAATTCATCACATATTTCTCAGTAAAATTGACTAATAGGTCACAGTAGAACTCCTAGGAATAGATTTGTAATTTCAAGAATTAGCTACCAGCGTATCTCTCATTTGGAGCTTTTCTAGGCACATCCCACTGGGAGGAGACACCAGGACACACAAAGAGCTCACTTGGTCTTACCTGTGAAATTCCGAGGAATACATTTGAATTTCCAGTATGTGCTGAAGAAAAGAAGGACGTCATAGAGGTTTTAAACCCCCTCTACTTTCTTTAAATGTTTCTTTCAAGAAATCAGAAAAATAACACTATCTAACACTATCTCAAATGTTCTTTTTATGTCTTTTTAAGGGAGAAATATCCCAAGACATGAACAAGACTGCAAGATGCATCATCTGTCAGTTCATATTCTACACTGACTTGGATGGTGACCCAATAAGCATCACCTTATTTGTGCTAAATTAACATTGTATGTTTATTAACATTGTCTTTTCTATGGATTCAGCTGCAAAAATACAAATATCTGTGTGACAGTATGAAATAAAATGCTAAAACTGTTACTTGACTAAGCCGCCATGTCATTTCTTAGATTTTGACGCACTTTCTATGCAAAAAATAAATAAATAAATAAATCTTTCCGGTAATAGCCAAGAAAATGTAGCAAAGTGGAAGTGACTTTTATGTTCTCGATGACTGGGGAAGTTAGGGACACTTCGTAGGCATGTTTTGTTATCTCGTGAGAACACTCAAGTCTTCAACACACTGCAGACACAAACATCCTTTAGTCAGAAGCAGGAAAATAAAAATTTGAAGCTGCCAAATTCCTAGCATCTGTTCTACATATAATGGCTTACAACATCTCTCTGCAGTTCCATGTCAGATAACGAACGCTGACATCAATTCCTATTGATGTCAGAGGACTTCAAAGGAAAATAGCTGCCAAAAATAATTGTAATAGTAGAAATATAAATTAAAAATGTAACAGGACAGATTTGTTCATCAGCTGCTTGGGAAGATCACAATAAAAAGTGGCTAAAAATGCCTTTGCTGCTAGATCTTTACACTGGATTCCAAATAAACGTGAGGTTTTCAAAACCTTCAAAATCTGACAGGATCCACAAATAAACTATCAATTTTCCTTCTTAACATCCTAATGTACTGTAAAAATGTTAATCAATTCCAGTTTGGTGACCTTTAGTTGTTGTTTATAACAAAGGACTTTAGTAAGTCGTTTCCAAGGGCAGAACGCTGATGAACACGCATGTGCTCTGTGACACGATACTGGCGTGAGAAGGTCATCGGGCAGCAGGGGCAGGGGAAGGGCCGTACGCCCAGGTGGCTCCGCACATGTCTGTTCAGAGAACCTCTCTGGCTGAAGGAGCGATCGCACAAAGAGCACAGGAAAAGCTGGTGATTGGGAGATGACAGATGAACTGACCTATCTGTTGGCAGGCTGGCTGGACGGGTGGAAGGTATGCAGACAGATACAGTTGATGGCTTTGAGGCTTGATCACAGTCTGGTTCACCAAGAGGTGAGCAAAGTGGAGAGGAGCTGCTCTGAGTTTCAAGCTCTTTCAGTTTGGAAACCTCCGTCTCGCTAATGTTTTGTGTAATGGAATCTCCTGTTTGGGACAGTTTTATATCAAATGGATTTACTTGTTCGATGTCCCTCTGTCCATCAGCCTCATCTAACATCTCAGCTCTGGCTACAGAGGAATCCTGATTTGCTTGTGCATCAGCTGTATCCATGCCAACCAACTGCTTTACTTCTTTGTCATGTCCATGTTGACAGGGCACAGGTAGCTCATCATGTTTGGTGTTTATATCCGACTGGTCTGCTATCTCTGTAGAAAAGTATTGACTCAGTGATCTTTTAGCTGAAAAAGGAGCATCAACCTCAGCGCCTAACTCGTCTGAGTCAGGAGACGAAGGAGGCTTCAAGGGTTTGTGATTTGAATCTTGAAGTGATGCGTCGTCACATCGTTCGCCCTGATGAGGAAGATGCCAATGATTTGGCTGACCAGTGCATGTCGTAGCGCCCGACAAGTTGTGGTCTATGGCTGCTGATAAAAAGGAACATGGCTCTGCTGTTTCAGGGGATGAGTTTTTTATGCTTTCCAGGACTTTGCCACATGTAGAAGCAGAGAAACTGTCAGTGACATTAGCCAATCCAGATTGATGTGATGTGATAAATCTGAATTTGGTTTGTGTGCTGCTAACTCTGTTAGAGGTGTCCTTTCTGCTTTTGTCATCTTTGTGCATCTTCGTGTACCAGTCTGTTACAGGTCCGGATGTCTTATAATCTGTTGCATCAAGACACATACTGGAGTAACTGTTCCCCCTTTTCACTTCCACCTCAAGACATTCTTCGCACTGAGAAGCACTTCCCATGTCTTCAACCTCAGTGTGAAGTGAAACTGCAGCTCCCTGATGTTTCGATTGTTCTTGTGTTGAAGTTGTTTTCAATGTTCTCTGACACTGAAAACAATCAAAGTGTTGATTTTCAGGATCATAATCCCTTTCAATTTGGTGCTGTAAGCCTCTTCTTGAGTCATTATTCTGGATCAAATATTCTCCATAATATTCTGTGTGGGTTTGTAGGGAATCCAGATGGACAGTCTGACTGTTATTGTTCATATTATTTGATGCATTCTTGCAGGTGTCATTGAATTTAAACAGATGCACATTGTTGCTGTGGTAATCCTTGTCCACCTTGTGGCCAGTAGCACAGCTGGTGTGCCTTATAGTGCTTCTGGGGTTCTTACTTTGTTCTCCATTTTGATCTTTGCACTGAGTGGTAATTGCTTCGACAGTGTTGTCATTGCCAATGCCTAATGAGAGTGAGAAGTGGGCGATTTTGGAGGGAGGCTGGACAAAAGACTCAGATGCTTGATTGTGAGGCCACACAGAGACGTCTGACTGCTGCAGGGCAGCAGCTCTGCTGCTGTGACAAATGACAGGCACAGCCTCAGAGCACAGGGGTGACGATGATGACGGAGAGGAAGAGCATCTCTTTCTTTCCTTAGATTTACTCAGTAGGTCTTCCTCTGGGGTTCTCTGTCTCATGTCTGGTTTTACAAAGTTTGGCGAATGATGCACATCTACCCCAGATGAGTCACGCATCTGAGCTTTGTCATCCTTGGACCTCAGTGATTCCCGTTGGGTCAGCGATGTTATCTGTCCGTAGTCACCTGTGTCGTCTGTGCAAATACTTTCAAGGATACTGAGAGTATTTAGATCATTTAAAGAAGCTAAATCAGTTCCTGTGTGACCATTTACGTATTGATTTTTTATTTTTCCCTCATCATTTTCAGCACTGGCATCAGTGCTTCCTGAAGTGATCCAGGGTTCTTGAAACATCTCACTAAGTAACGGCTGTCTAGTGGTTTCGTGGCTTTGAAAATGATATGTTGTGGTCGATGGCGGAAGGTGTTTGAAGGTCTCGAAATCGATTTTGTAAGAATCTTCTGTCTCTTTAGCTGAGTACATTTCATTTTTATCATCCATAGCATTCCCTTGGATCTGCGGCCAGTTAGCTCTCAGAGCATTCTGCAGTTCTTTCATCTGCATTTGGCAGGCGGCAGAGAGCAGTCTGTAATATTCCTGTTTGCTGAGAGGGTGCGGAAGAACCCCGGTGTAAATGTAGTCCAAAAGGGACGGCAGCACAGAGTCTGAGAGACTTGGATCGTGTAGCTCCACCAGGGCACCAGATGAGGACAGGATGGAGGCCAACACTGGACTGGAGGCTGCCAGGATACACCTTGCAGAGTAAAGAGTCAAACTTAGCTTGCTGTAAAGAAGTATTTGCCCCTATCTAGCTTTGCATTTTTACTACAAAGTGCTTGAATATATTTAAAATAATTTGCAGATCATTAAACAACTTTTAAAATGACAATAGACTCTGATTAAATACAAAAAGCAGTTTTCCAACCACGATTACATTCACTAAGGGCCTAGAAGAATTAGAAGTGCCCCTTGTTAAATCACGGATTAGCTGTGAAAAGCTGAATTTAATTTACAAGACAAGAAAAATACCTAATTATAGCCAGACGAGTAGAATCTATCTGTTCAGTAACAAGATGCTGCATATATTGTGTAAATCTGTTGTGGAGAACATCATCTCTTCTGCCATCATCTGTTTGGGTAGCAGCATCAGAACCATGGATTTATAAAGGCTGATAAAGAAGGCTGCTTCTGTTCAAGGGGCTACTCTGCAACATCTGGGGATTATTGTGCTCAAGAGTCTTCATTAAATTAAAAAAGTCACGGACAACCGTGAGCATCCTTTTCATGAGACTGCTATAAAACCAAAGGGTGTCTTCAGTCAGAGACTGTAATACAGAACGCTACAGGATCCTTTCTTCCTAAAGCTATCAGCTACAGCAACTCTTGAAGAAAACTGTTTATGAGTAACAACAACATTCCTGGGATTAAAAATATATATTTCAACTGGTATTCTGGAAATAAATCAAGCAATCAATTAAATAGAATCTCTGCAAGAACATAAAGTAGACAAAAACATCTAAAATCCAACATACTATCCTCTACTCCATCTAAAGTCATTTTAAAAATATAAAGAAACATAGCTCTAGAGACCTAGATGTCTGCAAAGGTTTTTTAAAGGTGTCTCTAAAAAATCTTTAAATTTGGCTCAAAGACAAAAAAAGTCGAGTGGCACAAAATTCCTCCACAATGAAGCAAAAGTCCCAATTCTCCCTGTTGCAAATGCTTCGTGTTTATAAAAAGTAATGCCATAAATTGTTATTGCTGCCAAAGCAGTTATTAAGCTAAGAGAGGTGTGAAAACTGTTTTGTTTTCTTCCTGTTGCAATTGGTGTGATGATCTGAAACATTAACAAAAAAATCTAAAACAAATCTGTATGGGGGCATTTACTCTTTCATAACCATTTGACAGATATATCTGAATATTTTTGCCCTTTTGAAAATATTGTTGCATATTTATATAATAATATGATGCTGACCTGTGTGCCTGGTAAAGCTGATCTGAGTTCTGACCCTGCCTGAGTACACAGTCACAGAATATGCCTCGATCCCTCTGATGGTTCAGATATGCCAGCAGTGATGCTGCATGGGTGACGTCCTGCGGAGACGATGTCGCCTGAAAAACAGGTTTGAAGAAAAACTGATTTCAGTATCATCACTATATTGATAATAAGAGAAGATCATTACCATTGCAGCTGTGTAGAATTAACAAATCAGCATTTATAGTGTCAGGTCTAAATTGTTCTTTAAACAATAATAATAAAAATAATACAATGAAAACTGTATCATTGCTTATCAATAGATTTTATATTGCAAGACTATGTCTTCTAGAGCTATGCACCTGAAAATGAATGTGATGGATGAGTAATCTGAAAACCTACAGCTCCAGAAGTTAAAAAATAAAGGGAAAGACTCATGTTTCAGTGAGCAATAATGTCGGTCAAGAGATGGTGCATAATATTATCTGAAAGAAATGTATTTAGAAGATACAGAAAAATGCCAGTGGCTCAGTAGAAGTGAAATATGCCACCAAATGATTCTTATTTGCAAGTCATGGAAATGAGCTATGAAAATAGTCAGCCAGCAAGTTTAGATATTTTAAAAGTAAAAAAGAAAGGGGAATCTAGTATGAAAAATCTATTTTTAATAGTACATTAATTAGTGCTGTAATTTGTGTGAATAAAAGCAATATCAATGCTAAAACAGTTTGTTAGTCATTCTTGATGATGACATTCAACTCAGCAAATAAGCAAAAATAAGCAGGTGCAGTTAGAGAATAATCTAAACTTAAAAAAATAACCACATTAAACAAAAGTGTTAAACTCCAGTATTATGCAAACCAAAGCTTTCATAACTTTTACAAGCAAGATATTAGTGCAGACCTGGTAGCACTACAGACTGACTAAAGGGGAATATAAAAATGAAAAACCCTTACCTTCATAATATACCGTAAGACGAACAACAATCACTGTCTTCCCTGCTTTCGGTTAAAGTGGGAAAAGAGTCTTCATTGTGGATATATAGTCCCACCGTACTTTATCTGCACTGGGTCTCATGTGGAAAACAATCACACGCTTTTCACATTGGGGTGAGCCATGACGTGGATGCTCAGGCGCTTATAAGGAGCTCTGGCCTGTGATGTCAAGCTCTCCATGTCCTGTTATAGAGGGGCTGACAGTCCTGCAGGGAAGCAGCCACAGAACTGGAGCACGTAGAACCGGTACTCCTGCCTGCACCACAAAAGCCCTGCAGGAAGTCCCATTTATTTAAAAGATATAGTTATATGGTGGCTCTTTAGGGTCATTTTTTTCTATATTTCAATCATAGTGCACCAAAAAGAGCTCAAACTCAGAAATATTGCACCTAGTTGTGTTGGATCGAGGTCAAAGGTGAGTCATAGTGAGCCTGTGATTATTTTTTTTAGTATTTGTTGCAAAGAGATTTGAAGATCAAAGCTACTTATTTCAGAGTCTTTCCTAAGATCTTATTCTGTATTATGCAGGTTCAGCCGCCTTAGAAAGCGCTGATGAATCTCAGGATGATTTCTACCTAGTTCACTTCTGCACACAGAAGCTTCTCCAGTGTCACGAGGCGGTTTCCCTTCAGCTGACGTTTATGTTGACAACCCCATACAAAGCCATTTCTCCACCCTTTGACCACGTGTTCGTCACGGCTTTTAATCCCTCCACCCCTCTAACGTTACAGCCACACCTCCTGTCCTCCACAGGCCTGCAGTGCATTTTCCCTGACAACTGTGCAATGGAAATACTACTGAAGTTCACTGAGCTGCGCTGCATTGTGACACATCTAAACGGTGTGTCCTGTGGCTCGTGTAGATGAGATAGTACGACATATTTATCGGCATATGAAATATGTATCAAGTGATGATGTTGCCTGTTTAATGTGCAATAAGTCGATTAAACAAATGAAACAAAATTGGTTGGGATTTTGATCCAGCAGCTTGATGACAATGAAATACTGAGACACATTGCAGAAAACGGCATTGTAGTTTTTGTTTGCGGATGTAAAGCATTACTGCCTGCTGTTTTGAGGACTAGAAAGAAACAGCTCTTGGTTAATCTAATTCTCAATCAATACTGCATCAGACTGAATATATAATAGTTTGCATTTCACCTTGTTAGCCAGTTAAACATGTTTTTTTCCCCTTATTTTAAACTATCTCTGTTTTCAGTTGGATTATTTAGAGGCTCACAGAGGATGTTTTGTTATTATTTTAATTGTTCATATTGCAAAGCATGGAAGAGAAACGTAATAAAATAAAATAAAAGAAAAGGATTTTGATTGCAGTTATTTAAAATCAAAATGCAAATGTACTTTTTAGGACACATTTAATTATGTTGTTCAAAGTATTTCAGAACGAGAAATGTTCAATCTATTTCATAAAAAATAATTAAAGCTTATACCATACACATTTCTCCTCTGTAACATAAAATGATGAAACAATTTCAGCAACAATCTTCTCTTTTAACATGAAAATGATTTACATTTTCATACAATCAACATCAGAGAAAAATAGCTTTAGAAGATAAAAACGAGAGAAAATAAATAGAAAAGCGATTGCAATTTGAGATAGAAACACAAATAATATTATCAAGCATTATCATGCACATTACTTAAAATAGATTCAAGTTGGAAAGTATCAAATAACTTGAACAGCAATTTGATTGCAATTAAAGGATCAGCTCCTCCAACGAAATGCATTCAAGTAGTTGGCAATTTGCCTCAGAGCAATTTGGTGCGGTGTAGTTTGATCTCCGGGTCCAACAGCAGATCATCTGAGACATCCTACAGGCCTGTAAGTTACAAGCCACGGCTGAGACTTTCACATTCTCCGAAAAGGCCTTTGAGTACAGCTACTTATTTAGCAGGAGGCCGGTGCGTTGATTCAAGGGTCGGAGCAATGTGTGCCCTCTGTCACAGAGAGTAAAGCTCAACACATGCTGGCTCCAAGTGTTTCCATTCACTGAGTGTGCAGTGACATAGCTCACGTCCTGTACCAGAGCTGCAGCTTCTGGAAACAACGTACTCTGGATCAGTACAGTGCAAGAGTTCAGTGTTAACACAACTTGGGGAGCAGAATTAATAAGAAAGTGTAGCAAAAGATAAAACTAATAATAGAGGGACCATTACACCTGTTAACGCTCTGTTGTCAGATATATTGTAATATTTTCTAACAAACGTCTGAGGCCTTCAGCTGGATTTATACTGAGGTTAACATGCACACTGTATGTCTGCTGGGTTAAAGGAACTAAATACAAAAGAAAGCTCAGGTTTGTATTTGGAAAAAAAAAAAAAAATATATATATATATATAAAAAAAACTTAAATTCATAATTACTTTCTACTGTGTGCCATCAATCACATAAAATCACAATAAAATATATTAAAAGTTTATGTTTGTAATGTGACAAACTGGAAAAATAGTACAAAAATGTTTGCAAGACACTGCTGCATTCGAGCTCTTCCAATAATGACCAAACACAATTTTAAGAGTTTGTGAAGCTAATATTTTTACTTTAACTGAATTTTATGGCCAAATGTACCAACGTTGTCCTAATTATTCACATAGAGCAAATGCTATTAGTCCTGTGGCTAAACTCACATTTTGCCCGCATGAACCAAATAACTGCACCAAAGATTTTCATTAGGATACAGAACTGATCACAAATGTTTGAGTGAAATCTTATGACAATATTTCTGCTGCCAACAAAAAAAAATACGACCAACCAAGTCTGCAGTCTTTATCCTTTAGAGAAAATGTGCTTTTTGGACAAATACGAAGAGGCGCTCTACTCGCAGTAGAAGTGAGAAACATTTCAGTCTGAACCAACAACTGTGCGACTGTAAAAGCTACATTTCTGCAACGTTTACTAGATTTGAAGAATCTCATTCTGCTCCATCACCCAGTGGTCCTGACCCACAACAAACAAACACACTCAGCTGAGCAGTGAGCACATACCAGTCCCAACACACACAGGTCAGCGCGGGACTCCAGCGGTGGACTGGCTGTCCAGTTTCCACTTTTACACATGGAACGTCATCTTCATCTTGCTCCCTTTCTGTTTTACTCAGACATGCAGAACAGATCCATCGTGACAGCTAATCTTAGCTCTATGGCACAGCATTGTCCACACGCATCCCTACATAACTGACCCCTGCACATGTACACGCACACACACACACACACAGACAGAGGAATCTAGAACAGCAGGTCTGCTCACCGGGTCTGGGTGTTGCCAAGGGCAGGATTCATTTAACACTACAGAGAGTTTAGAAGTGACTGAGTGTTTGGTTGGTCATGTGATGAACAGATGTCCAAATCGTTTGTTTGTTTTCTAATAGAGGACCTTTGTTACGTATTTGACCAGCTCTCCATTAAGGTGCCGTCTCATCCCTCTCATAAGCAATTAATCACAAACGCACCTAGCAATATGCATATTTTGGATATTAATCACTAGTTAAAATTTATGAAATAACTGATGTAATAATATTAACATTTAAATATAATTAGGATGGGGCAAACAAAAAGAACTGAAAAACCGAATCTGTTTGGCATATTTCAACAAAGAAAACACACCTGATTTTTAAATACAGCTTGTAAGAAACAAAAAATGCTTAAATGTAGGTTATTAATTGACTTTTAAAAGCATTTTTATAAAATGTGAGCTGAGTGTGTGCAATAAAAAGCATGTCGAAGTGAAATAAATATTTAATTAGCTTATTAAAAAGGGTGACAGCAGCTGATTCATCTTAAATTTTTTGCAAAGTTATGAAATCAGGTAAGAGTCTGAAAATAAATCCCTTGACCAATCACATGTCAGGTTTCCTCCGTCTTCAGTGAGGTGATCCTTGGATCCATCAAGATCTCTCTCACCTTCTGTCCCATTAGCCTGAGTCTGATCCCACAAAGCTCTGCCATCATTTCCTCCAGCTCCCAGAGATCGTCTCATGTTACAACCTGAATCCCTGCGGCCATTTTCCGTCTGCCAATTTTTTCTGAGCGAGGCTCTTGACTGCATTTTATGAGCAGGAGTAGGAGGAACAACTCCTTCATCGTTGTCATAGTCCCAAACAGTCACATTGCTCGCTTCAGAGTCACGTTTCTGACTGGTTGGACTGGGTGACTCAAAGCTAGTTGCTCCTCTTTGCCACGCTGCCTGCTGCCCTGCTGGATGTCTTTCTTTACATTTCTCATCCTTCCTGAATCTCCTTCCTGGAGTGATTTTGCTCTTCCACCTCCTGGATCTGACACTCCACCTTAAATTTTCTTTTGATGTCTCATCTTTCAAACTTCTGCAGGAAGTGACCGTGGGCGATCGTGTCATTCCTCCTGCTTTTACAATGGGAGTTGACTGAGAAGGAGGAACAAAGTCAAAATCTTGCAGGCCTACAGAATCCCTTTTGGCACACAGATTGCTTTTTAGCTTCCGTTTGTCAGGCGTTGAATGTGACACACTCGAGGCTTCGTTCTTTACGTGCTGAACATTCATCTCAGCGAACCAGAAACGGGCATCGGAGGGCGATCTCTCGGTGCGTGTGTGAGTTGTGTACGTTGCCGTGTTTTCAAATGAGTCACCGAATAAGTCAGCTGAGCAGTCGTAACCGTCCGCTTCACTTTGCTCTTCTTGTTTTTCAAAAGATAAAAAAGCTTCGTCGTACCTCGGAATCATGTCGTCTTCAGGTCTGCCCATGCGTTCGCCACAGCTCTTCCAGTCTCGATCAGATAGGATCTGTTTTGCCTCTGCATCTATTGTTGGCGTATTAGCGATATCTTGGAGGTGGTTTGTGGAGATCATCTCTGCGGCATTCGGACAATCAGAAGCTGGCTCGGCTGACCGGTTCGCGATTTCCGCAAAGGTTCCCATTGCTTGTTTTTCATGTTGGACATTTAAGTTTGTCGTTTTACAGAGAACATTTAAACCTTGGTCTTGTTTGCACAAAAATTCGGAGAGACTTTCGGAGAAAGGCAAATCATCCCAAGCAAATGAGCTTGATAAAAAGGTTTGGGATTGATGTGTGGTGGGAAGCTCCTTCGGAGTGAAACTGCAGCTTTTGTACCTCGGCTGTGATGGACTACAGCAGGTTTTCACACCGAAGCCATTTCCAGCACTTCCTGCACAGGAGGAGTTTGAATCCCCAGTAAAGGATGGATGGCTGTGAAAGCTGGACTCTAGTTTCAGAGGAGCTGGTCTCTCCTCGGTGCCCGGATGGTTCTGCGTGTGAACTCCCTGCACAGGAAGTGGCGCTGGGCTGCATCCCGTCAGTCTGCTGCTCTGATCTGCATCATCCTGACTGGATCTTTCCTCCTGCTCTGCCGAGGACGTCACAAGTCCAAGCGACTGCTGCCATGGAGGGGTGGAAGTAATTGGCTGGTGCTGGAAACTGGGATGGAAACACAAATGCTTTTACTTATGTGTGCGCGAATTTTGTATATTAAAAATAAAATGAACGAGATTCTAAAAAGGTTGAGGCTTGAATATTTCTGTACAGGAAACATAGTGATTTCTGTCTTTTCTTACCGAAGTAGCGCCTGGGACAAATGACCAGAGGGACACAGAGTGACGTCACTGAGGGTGCTGCTCGGAGAAGGACCAGAAATCAGCAGCAGGGGGGCAGCGGACGGTCTGCTGGGATCGGCTGTATACTCAGAAGCTCTCTGAAGGAGGTGCTGGTAATAACTGAGCACTGTGCAGCCGGTCGGGCCTGAGGCTGGGGGAAGGATCATCTGACTGGCAACAAACTGGGCTCTCTCTCCTCTGCCGGACTCACGTCCATCAGGTTCTTCAAGCCAGGGTTCCCGCTCTGTTCCCCTCACCTGAACACAGACGGACAGCAGAGCAGAGATCAGGTCCATCCACGAGGCCACGGTTTCACTTTTAATTCATTTATCTTTATTCAAGTAAAAGTCCAACATAGAGAGAAACTTGAAGTGGCGTGCCTTTGACGTGGAGAACTACAAAACTAAAAAAAAAGGATTATAATTCATATTATACATAACTTGTTAGCAGATCCAGAAAACAATTTCTGACTGTCTGATTTAGAAGTACAGAAAAACTTCCTTCTGTTTTATAATAATACAATATTTTATCATGTGCATAAAATGTAATAGTTATAAGTAAAAATTGGTAGGACTGATTTAGAATAAATACAGACAAAATTCAGTTTATAAAACTTATTTTACTTAATCTTAAAATTCAGAAGGCTTTGAAATATTTTGTAATTACTCCAGATTTAATAAATAACAATTATTATTAATGATGTGCAAAACACATGTTTTATTATTCACTGCACATTTAAAATGTGAACAAGCCTCAAGCAGAAGATAATATAGCAGCATTATTGTAGCACCTTTGCTTCTTTCATTAGTTTAGTTCATCTTTAAAGAATACAAATTTGCTTCACATTACATGTATTGCTCCTTGACTGATTCTAAATATATTTTAACCAGGAGAAATATACAGAATCCTCTTCCTCTTTGAACATGAGACTATTCCTTTATGTTTTGATCTTAGCTTTCAGAAAATTATTTTTTTTTTATTGTAGCTTAAAGACACTATAAATAGAAAATGAACAAATGATTAAAAAAATATAAATTTTAGCATACCAACATGTATGGGTATTTTTTCCCTTCAGCATAAATAGTTAGACTTGCATGTTAAACACAATTAGTCTTCCATCCTGGCCAACTGGGCAGATTTGTTTCAGTTACCTGAAGAACTTGTAAAACTTGGCACAGTTACAAAAATAGCACGATCCAAGATCAAGACGTACTAGCAATTTTTTTAAACAACTAATCTGAATTTTACCTGAATGAAAAGCTAGGAAGTACGACACTGCAAAACAAAACAAAAAACTATTCAAACTCTATTACCTTTATACCAAAGATGAAGTATCTACCGAGGACACAGTCTTCAACTGCTTTCGCCAACAATGTGGATCTTGCTGATGGTCTGGCAGGACCCTCTGAATTTTCAGCTAACCTACAGATAATAAAATAAAAACACAGCAGATATTGTCAGTATAAGTGCACGTCTATTATGCATCATCAGTTGACTCTTCTCCATTATCTGCTTAACAATGTCTTCTTTTGTTTTTTTTGTTCACAATAACTAGCAGAAATGTAGACAATTAATTAGATTAGATTTGAGCATTTGAAAACTAATGTGTGCAATTCTGCAAATGAAAACAACATCTTGAATGCAATATCAAGTGGAGTGCTATATTTCAAATGCAAATTCTGCATGTCAGTAATTGTATTTGGCCTGTTTGATGGACTTTCACTGCCCACAATTACACACACTAGATTATGTTTTTAGTGACCCAGACACTGAAGTTAAGAAATAGTAATACTGTGTGATTACACAGACGCCGTTTTAGTTTGAGTTGAGAGGGGATGGGCTTTAATAAGTGGATACTTAATCATAGGGCTGTATAATAATAACAATATCATGATATATATCGATATTTTCTTTCCTAGAAAAAAAAACGATATTCATTTGCAAGTATCATAACATCCAACCACCTTGCTCACTCACTGCTTGCTTCGCCGGGACAGTGATCAGGTCATCAGGCTTAGAGTGATTCCTTCAGATGTTCAGATTAAAAAGGTATCAAACCATTCAAAGCAGGTACTTGGTTCATTTTATTCACTTTACTAATGCATGTCAGCGACAGTTTGTACTGTTTCCATCAAAAGAAACATGTTTTCTCACCACTTCTTTGATTAATTTTGTCCAGCTGTCAACTTTAAGTCTGTGTCCAACCAGAGC
>CAEGAF010034739.1:0-37477 GCA_903067075.1 Micropoecilia bifurca | reverse complement strand
CGAACCACCGGGCCCCTAACGAACCACCGGGCCCCTAACGAACCACCGGGCCCCTAACGAACCACCGGGCCCCTAACATGCATCAACTGCGCTACTGAAAACTGAATGAAACTGAAATTGTTGGAGAGGGGAGTGGGGGGGGGCGGGGGGGGGTAGTGCTGCGTTTGTCTTGATTTTTACCCAGAAAGCATTTCAGCCAAACCGTGAGTGAAACCATAGACATAATATATTATATTATATACTATGTCAAACAGCCATTGAGTCTGACTAGTATATATACCATTGGGGAAGGTAACTAACATTAAATACACATTTCTCAACAGACGGGGGCGCAGTTTCTCCTCTATAATCAGACATTTAAGCGACTTGAAGCCATTCCTCCCTCCTTGGCTCCTCGCGCCGGAAATGAGGATCCAAACATTTTCCCACAGTGAAATTCAAGCATTTTCAAGGTAAAGATGTCAAACACTTCCTGAACCAAATAAAAACAATACAACTCAACTATAAAAAAAGTCTCTCTGAATTTACTATTATGCAACAATTTATTACTGTTATTAAAAATGTCCAATACTATCCTGCATTTTACAGCAGTAAATTGAGATATAATTTTTTTGTTTTGAAATGTCTCTCACACACCTGAGAACAAAATACAAATTTAAGAAAAAATACTGCTCCAGTTTCAATGACTATGTTTTGGATATATGAAATTAAGAAGAAATTATACATGTATATATAAAAACAGTAAACACCTCTATCGCTAAACATCTTCCTTTTTTGTTATGTTTTTCTGGTCTGATTGAAGGATTTTTGGTTTTCACTGTTTAGTGTCATAAACTGAATGGACGAATGACAACAAAAAGCTATTAGACATTTTCCATAATGTTTGAATTTTTTTTGTTGAACATAAAGTGTGTGTGAGGAGTTATGGAAGAAATATTACTCTTTACTCTAATGTAATATTTATTTACCAAAATATGTAATATTGTTCCATTGGGAATGTTTTAAGAAATAGGAAACTAACGCTATTAGTCTAATTATAGAGATCAATTCTATGGATGTGTTAACAGCAAGTAATACCAGAAATATATACACACAAAAGCATTTTAATGCACAATAAGCTCCGCTGTTCTCAGACTTTACACACAATAAATAAAAAGAAAACACAAAACATGCTAATAGCGGAGGTGTTAGCATGAAGCTAACTAGCAGCATCAGCCCCATTCCGGCTCCAGGACGCAGCGACTGACTGACCGTAGTGAAAGTTTCCCACATCCGGGTCATAAAAATAAGATGTCCTGTTGGTCATGATGAAGGTGATAAGTTCTGTGTTGGTGTGAAGTTTTACTCCTGCCTCCGCAGCTTTGACTGCCGCATCTTTCTAGCAGGTAGCAGCTAACAAGATTGCGCAGGCGCAAACCCGAAGGAGCTGTGCGTCATCACTGCGGGACGGTGAAGGCCGGAGATGGGAGGAGTTGAGGATGAGGCTTGGTGACGTAAAGAAAACACTGGGACTTTTATGAAGAACTGTGAGAAACCTGAAATAACTTATTCTTTAACAGTAGCTCAGAACTAAAATAGCTACACATGTAGCTTTTAATGTATTTTTATAAATTTAATGTATTTCACTTTTTTGTACTTTATTTTGTTGATTGCAAGACTCTTGACTATTACCAGTAATGGCAATATTTGTGGTTATTTCATTTTTTTCACATATTATTCCTCTATCTATTATTGTTTTTATTTAGTGTAATCTCCAGGTATTATTTTATGTTGCGTTCAAGATGTTTTGTAATGCTCTTAATTCAAAATAAAGTTTGTTTTGTCGCGAACAAAAGGCTTGATTGAAAGAAGCTACACAAACGTTGAGCTAAGGTTAAATCGTGGTTGTTACAAAATCAAAGAGACAAAATAAGTAATTTACAAACAAAATGTATATTGTCATATTGTAGATCATCAGTCTCTGGGACATGCGTCCCCCTAAAACCTGAAGGGAAACTTTAAATCAGCTGTGGTTTTGTGGTTGACCCACCTGCTGTGTCTTTGGGGAAAAGAAAGCAGCAGAACATTTCAGAACCAGTGATAATGGGAACCAGGCAGTGCACATGTGAAACCAAGCAGACATGTTTTGTGTCTTTGAGGTACATGTAATAGATAAAACACCAACATATGCTCCAAAAGGCATAAAGTTTAATGCGGTTCAAAGGTATTTATTCTGACTGAATGGACCTCATTGCTTCCTGCGCCTCCATCCAGCCACCCACCTTCCCTCTGGGATTCTCACCACCACCGCCTTCCTTTTAAACAGTAACAACGCGTGTGTGTGTGTGTGTGTGTGTGTGTGTGTGTGTGTGTGTGTGTGTGTGTGTGTGTGTGTGTGTGTGTGTGTGTGTATGTGTGTGACGGTTAAAGTCCCATTTTGCCAACAGACACTATGTTCTGAGGATCCACAAAGCGTAGGTCGTCTTGGGAACTGAATTTAGGTTAAGGTTTGGGGTCAGATGCGTACTGGTAGTGGTTTGGTTTGAGGGCCAAGCTAGAGAAATGAAAGACAACTGTCCTGGACAGAAAAACATTATAAAAACATCAAGACAGAAAAACATTATATATGAGACAATAAGACAGTCTGGCATTTATGTCTCCACAGACAAACATTCCTACACAAACAACTACAAATATCGTCACCTATCATCAGTCGTTTTTTTGTACAATTAAAGTCATTTTTGAAAAAAAAGGTCGAAAAAAACAAATCTTTTTCCTAAAGGCGTTTTAGGCATAACAAAAACACTATTGGTGGAAAAAAAGGGATGTTGGCCATTATTTTAGACTATATGCCAACTCTGCAAATCTTACCAGATTTCAGACATATTTTTGATTAATGCTCATTTTTAAAACTGTATTTTTTGTGTTTTTGTTTGCAAAAAACAACTACATATTTTCTCAAGTGTGTGCACAGCTCCAAATTGCCTCGCCATTCAAGAGTATTACTGATACCAAATTCAAAGAGGTGATGTGATGGAAAACGAACAAACTTCACAAAAAATCAAAAGAAAAACACGTTAAACTTCCAAGTTTGTAGTCAGTTGTTGTCTTGTTTTTTTTGTGTTGTCTTGTCAATGAAAACAGAAAGAGAACAACGTAGGTTGGCAGTTTGAAAAAAAAAAATGAATGTGAAATTACAGCACTGGAAAAAAAAACAAAAGATACATTTATTTTCAGTCTATGATATTTTTTCTACCAAAAAATGGAGATAAACGTTGCTGGCCACTCACAATGTCATATAAAAATGTTGAAAAGCGTTAACTGTACTGCATATCAATTCTTTACTGTTGATGACATTCATGAAGACGTCGGGGTGACAGACACCCAGATCAGGATGTGTGCCGACTTGCCGACTGCCTGCCTGACGCTGGAATGTCTCGTTAAACTTTTCGACTTGCTTCCTCTCCAGCCGTCCGTCTCCAGGCTCCATGATGTTTCTCCGCCTGCAGCAAGACAGCGAGGCGTCGCTGGATTCCAGCCTGTATGTATTATTTATCATAGGCCTTATAGGTGACAGCAAGTTCAACACAGATGAGCTTTGCACACAACCTGTGGGTTTTGCACGCACCTTTCATAACTAACGTTTGACTGATTCACGCAGGATTGGTCATCTCTGATCCATGTCGTCAGCAGCAGGTCGGTCAGGAGAAGCTTTCTTGGAAGGTGGTTTAACTTGAAAACAGAGGTTTAACTACTGAAAATGCAAGTAAAGTCAACAAGAAAATTGCTTTGGTTTTAACACAGAACTTGAATTTGATCAAGTGGATTTAACAAGAGAAAGGTTGCACTAACATTATTTGTTTAGGTTCCTCACATCTCATTAATCTTGAATTGCAAGTTGTTTTAAAACTTAATACTGAAATTTAAACCACATAATTTCTTCACAATATGCTAGAAAACTGCCCTCGCCTATTGAGGAGACATTTCATTCACATTATCAAGTTAAAATAACTACAAATTTTAATTTAGAAATTCTGGAACCAACTTGCATGAACAAAATATCTGATAAATATTAATTATGCTCAGAGACATAAAGTTTAAATGTGGATGAAATGTGCATTTGCAGCAACATTTACAAATTCACAACTGATCAAAATTGGACATTTGCCTTAAAAACCACACAAGACGCAGGTCAAAGTAACACACCTCCATCTCCCTCACGGTGCAACACAAGACACATAAACCTGCTGCTAAGCATCTTGGGACGTCGTCCCCAGTCCTGCATTTCTTTTCTTCCAGTTTTTTTTAGTCTTAACTTAAAACCCCAGTGAACTCAACTCTTGAAGGTATGATAAAATGAATAAAAAGTTAACGCAACTTGCTCCTGTAAGTTAACTTTTCACAAACTCTGTTTTCTCGTAAACAGTTTTATTTACTCATTAAAATAAAGACAGCCGATGGTTTTCTTTGTCAAACCATCAGTTGTTTTATTCTGGTTAAATGAGGAAAATTTTCCCCTATTTCGTGGCTTATGCTCCATGTGAAGCCACTGTTATTTCTAGTCGGTCTCTACTACAGCTTACCTTATTGTGGGCGAAGCAGGCTTAAGTTAAACCGAGAGGAGCCTCAGTCAACGCACATCTAATCCAGCAGGTATGTGGAGTGGAACCTCCAGATTTACTCAGACTATAGAAAATAATCAGGACTTCTTTTCAAAGTGGGACCATGGGATCCATTTCTCAGCCCACGAGGTTTAATGTGAGGTAAAGAAACAGAGGAGGTGGATTACAGCTGGACAGATCAAACACAAAGAGAAAGTATAATATTAAGAATTCAAGGGTTCGTGAGACGAGCGCAACAAGAACAAAGGGCGGCGCGGCGCTCAGGTTAAGACAGAACAACACAACTGAACTCTGACCTTTCAGATGAGCATCAGGTAAACACAGGGAGTGTGTGAAAACCCGCATGAAGACAAATATTCACAGAAGAAGAATACCATCGTTACTTTTTCGCCTTGATGAGTTTGAAAGCCGTCGTTTTAAGAGTTCAGTCCCTTATTGTGGGCGAAGCAGGATAAAGTTAAACCGAGAGGAGCTGCAGTCCATACAAATCTAATCCAACAGGCATGTGGAGTGGAACAGCACAGCTGTTTGTGGTAGAAATCATGTTTCCAAATGGAAAAATCATAAATTATGTGTAACAGAGTTATAGAAATCAGCCACTGATTGTGTTAACAAACTGGTGGCAAATAATGTCCGTGTCGATCATCACGCTCTGAAAAGCTAAGTGCAGACAGACTAACTTCAACGTCAATTGAAGAAGTGCAGAAAATTATAGATTTAAATGCTTTAAAATCCAAATAGACATGAAAGTAAGTGAAAAACTACCATTCTGAATGGCAGATGAATAGTAAAATAGACAAACACTTGACCAATAATCAGCTCCAAAGTGATCTAAGAATTTAAGAGGTTACTGTACAGAAAAGAGAAATGGTGCCACATTTTACAGATATATAAAAGCAAGATTTTTTTTTCTTTTGGGTCTAGGGCAGGGATGGGCAACTCCAGGCCTGGAGGTCTGGTCTCCTGCAATGTTTATACATGTCTCTACTTCAACACACCTGAGTCAAATAATGAGGTGGTTAGCAGGACTCTGGAGAACCTGACTGCACTGAGGAGGTGATTCAGCTGTTGGATTCAAGTGTGTTGGACCAAGGAGACAACTAAGGACACCGGCCATCGAGGACCAGGATTGCCCACACCTGGTTGCAAACAGTTTATCAGATGACTGTCAAAGCAGCAGAAGTTTACAGTAGGTAGATAATTTAGGAACATTTAGCAGTTTCAATCTCAGTGTTTTTAATAAAGTTTGACTTTTTGTTAAGAATGTTTTGGAGCAGTGATAAACTGGAGTTCTGTCGGTATGACGATGGTTTGTATTAGGCAATGTTGACATTCAGATCTGTTGACATTCTGTCATATAAAATTCAAAGGAAATACATTGAAGTTTGTGGTTCAAATGTGAGAAAATGTAAAAAAAAAAAACCTCAGGGATATCAACACGTTTCCAGGATTTGCTACATTTTGCTACATAGAAGACGTGCAATTTTAGTCGCTAGACAAGAATGGAAGATTTTTAGCATCAAACTACCGAGTTCACGAAGTCAGAAAAAAAATTGTTAAAATATGCACATCTGCCTGCTATTGCTGCTTCTTTTTGCAAGCAAGAGCTTGTGAATCGACCCTCATTCTTTACAAGGTGAAGTCAATGAAATGAAACTGCAAGGCGGGGACTGAATGCCCCTGCGACAAAAAACCTTTTGCTCTGGGCTCGTTTCAAAGTTTGACTCTGGCTAAAGACGAGCAGGTGAGTAACTGGAGTGTTTCAAAACCATGAGAACAAACTCCAACCTAAAAACAAGTCAAGAGTGAACAATGTGTACATTCTCCTCCTGTGTCCACATCACCTCTGTATGGTACGGCATTGTTTCAACTTTAAAGCTTAAGGTCCGATTGTGCGGTTAAAGCCGTCTACCCCTCCTGGTTTATTCACAGCAACATTTACCCAGACAGATCAAATGAATTATTCTGACAGTCGGCCAAAGGCTGCAGCGTTTGCTCGTATGCGTGTAGCCGCAGGCTCCGGCTTCAAACCTATAGATGGATTATGATAATTGACTGATCTGCATTCACCTAGTGTAACGTAACCTCTGGAGGGAGAAAAGGGGAACTGCGTGGGAGGGATGGAAAGGTGGAAGGCATGTAAAGAGAAAACTAAGTAGGGAGGGGAAGGAAAGATCTCACACAGAAAGAAGAGGTTTAATAAACAAGGCGGACGGTGTGGTTCTAAAGAAAGGAAACAATAAAAAGAAAGAGTGATTATATTTCCGGCAGGACAGTCTGGGAGGTGAAAGAAGAAGAGGGGCGAGTTCAACCAGGGAGGTGAACAAAAGGGCGCAGGAGAGGATGGAGAGGCATTCCTGGCTGCTGGCATAAAAGCGGCGAGGAAGAGGAAAAGCAGCTAATCTGAAATCCAGATGCCTCAGGGACCAGCAGAGGGTCAGAGCGCTGCATCCCCTCCACACTCTCTCCTCACAGATCAACGGGACGAGGACAATCAGCTGGATACTTGTTGACGTCGGTGTCTCTAGTAGAACTTTGTCCATCTCAAGGAGTTTGTCGTTTTCTCTCCTTAGACAGTTTGTTTCCCGTCTCCTGGAGGAATTCCCAGGTGAGTCCCATGTGAATTTTAGAATGAGGCCCTTTTAAAGGCTCCCAGATGTAGGGGCCAGCTTTACAGATGTTGTTTTCTGGTATTCTTCCTTTTATTTGCCATCTAAACTTCTATATGATTTACAAAAGTAACTACAGTTATATACTGTAGATTCAGAATAAATCATTTATCTGCATTAAAGACCTTTTGCTAACTGAAAGTAAAGTATTTGTATAAGTGATACTTTTTAACAATGCAAAAATACAAGATCTTACCAAGTACTTTAGTCTAGTTTCTAGTACAAATAACTTAGTACACACAAAATACAACATAATTAACTTACAAGCAACTTTTCTGCAAAATATATCTTGCTTTACGAAAATCATTCTTAATATTTATTTGAATAAATTGTGCTAGATTTTTATTTTTGCCTAAAACACGGAGAAAATGTAAGTGAAGAAATCTGCCAGTACAACGGAAAAAAATCAATATTAGGGGATTATTGATTTAAAACATCTTGCTGAAAACTTGTGAAAAGGTTTGGTCTTATTCCAAGTATGTTAAAATATTTGCACCAGAAACAAGACCAAATATAAGCTGATGTGTTTTTGCAGTGTAGTTAATCAATCATGCTGTCTTTCATCTGTTAACATAATCAAACAGCAGTAGGATTAAAGTGGAGCCATTAAACTAGTTGAAAAACATGCTGACAAACCATTGAAGCAGCATCTAAAATCTAATTTCTACTAAGATAAAGCAGGAACAACATCTGACAGGTTCTGTTCTCTGACCCAGACGTTTTCAGGAAGTTGGTCCAGTCATGTTGTTGCTTGTGAACACTTCGGGTAAAAAACGACGCTCTGCATAAATACAGCATTTAAAATTTATTAGACACTCTGCTATGTTTTAATGACTAAAGAGGGCCAACCTCTCCTAATAACAAGCAGCAGGTAGTAGATGCATACAAAGAATGGCTGAATTTATGCTCTAATGAATGAGGATAATTGCAAACAAAGCTAAAGCACAAACAGTTGAAGGTTAGCTTGATAGTTTGTTGGCTTTTTGAGGTCTTTACAACTAATGCCTGGAAGGAACATTCAAAAGCAATCAAATCCTTTAAAGAAATTGACTATAAAAAGTTCCTTATCCTGTGTGCCAAGTGCCAATCTATAAACCCACATGGAAAAAGATGCTGTCCAGCAGAGAAACAATGGAAATGCATGTGGAGCTTATGATATTGTCGAGTTTCATGGAAAACATGTGGATTTCATACTGTGGTCCTCTTAAGACTTGTGTTATCTTGAAAAGAGCAGCTTTGATTTGGCCGACTGTCAGTCCAACATTCTATATTTAAAGATGTACTGGCTTTGTTCTGACATTCTTTAAAGAATCCAGAGGGTTTTCAGATCTATTCGTATTTTTTTTTATCAACTGAAACTAGAAGATCTTTAGATGGAGCTTAAAGCTAATCAAGGAGGCTCTTAAATTTATGTAACATTCATTTTTAAATTTAAATTTTTGTGTTATTTCTGTGGAAATGTACAACAACCTGATTAGCAAATTTTAAAAAAAACCAAAAAAGCTTTGGGTCCACCATTTTGAATTTATTGTGGATTATCTATATTCCAGAGAAGGTTAAATATATACATAGAGACTCAAAGATGGACGAATGGAGAGGTGAAGAGATAACAGCATGGTAGCAGATCCTTCTAAGCAGTCATTTTGTTCCAACAAACAAACTTAGTGTACAGTTCTAGTTGGATAGTCTCATTAGAGTTGGTAGAGTTTATTCAAATAACTCTACCAACTCAACTTTTAGATCAACAGGATTGAGGTATTTGCCATCCTACAAGTTTAATATCAATCTGCTTCATCAATTTCAAAAATACTTTCGAAGTGTGATTGAGATTATTGTTCTATTTGAACAATAATCTCAGTAAGTTTTAGCCATTCAGTTGTTGAAGTTAAATAATTTGGAGACAAGCCTCTATTTTCTGTACTCCACCAATTTGAGCAAGTGGCAGCAAAAACCGATTGTCAGATTATGCTTCCCCCACCATGCCTTTACATTTTTACAGTGGTCTTAGGTTTCTTGAGTTGGAATGATTCACCATGACTTCTTTATAGTCCTCTTGTCATGGTGCCCAAACATTTCTCCAGAAGGGGGCGCTCTTCTGCGTTTCACCATGTGGGAGGCAAAAATTTTCAGACAAGTTTGCAGGTTTATATTTTGAATCACGGGGGATTCAATTGGTCAGCACCTCTCAGTGCATGGCAATGTAAAATTTGCTTCTCTGTGGACTGATGTCAGTCGATCTTTCACTTGAGCCTTCTGATAAAAAGATAAAGAGTTCTGCTCTAGTCAATGCTCAAGCTGTAAATGGAACCATTAATGGTCAATTTATGAACATTTATGAGTACTATAGTCAGCCTTATATTTCTAAAGATAATCCACTTAAAAGCACTCTATAGAAAGATTTAAAGAAAAGAAATTACTTACAGCTGTACTGAAAATAACACACTTTGCCAGACAGACAGCATATGATTTTGATACACTGGATGTCAGACTGGTTTGTGCCCCTCCTCCTTAAGTTGTACACCACTTTCACCTCTACCAGACACATGTGATTTTTATGGTTCAACAAAAGTCTTATTCCTATTTTCTTGGATCTCTTCACCTGTTTTCATTTGTCCTTGTCTTTTTTCATTGTACTGTATTGTTTTCTCCTTCCTTCTACCCAGATTTCTATCTTTACATCTTCTTGTTTCCTCCTTTTTGGGGTGTAAGCCTTCTTATTTATCTCCTTATTTCCAAAATATGCAAAATGTAACCCATATCAGCATTTCCTATAAAATGTTTCAAGATGAGAAAGGCATTATTTACTGCAGGGAACAGATTTGTGAGGGTTTTCACCTTCACCATGAATTAGAATTAACTTTTTGTACTTGACCTCTGCCCTCTGACTTCATGTGTATGACACGTTCCTCATAGATAGAAGCCCAGTTCTCTTCCATCATGTGACAGAGTGATATTGTGTGTTTGAGTGGAAAAGCAACATGGCTAATGACTTGAATTGAAAACACACAAATCTCAACCCTACTCTCTTGCTCCATCTGGTACATGCATCTGCCAGATCTGATGTAAAATAGCAAACCAGGACAAAGATGCTGGCAGAAATTTAGATTTGACTAAGTTGAAAAATAAAATCACAATTTCAACAAGCTGCTCTAAATTTTTGGTAAAAAAAATTTGATAGTGAAATTTGCAAGTCCAATTTATTAAAGTCATAAACATAAATTGGGTCAATGTGTTTTTGATGCATACAAAAACAATGCATACAAACCATTGACTGTTTGTATGCATGGTTGTTTAAAGGTTCTCTTGTTTCCCACAGTCAGTAAATGCGCTGAACTACCCTTAAAGCTGAGAATGTGTGTGTAGGACTGTAATGGGACTGTTAGCTTGTGATGGACTGTCCACCTGTAGTTACATCCACTTCCCAGTCCAGATAAAGCAGATAGAGATCATGGATGGGATATGGCAGCAAGCATCGCTGACCCACCACAGAAGGCTTAATGTGTTTATCAGGTCAGGAAACCTGAGCAGCATGTGGCTTAGTGACGGAGAAAGACAAGAGGAGGAGGATTATCAATCTGCTGTCGGAATGATAATAACATGACAATCCGACTCCTTCACACACTTTACAGTTTCGTTCTCTCTCTCTAATACACACACACACACACACACACACACACACACACACACACACACACACACACACACACACACACACACACACACAGCTGCTAGGTGAATTATCCTCCCTGTACGGATGGAACACAGACTGAAGTGGAAACCAGAAACCCCCAAACTGGCCTCTAATGACTTGAGAAATTCGTTTGTTACTTGTTAACATTTCTCTTCCGGCCTCTTCAATAGATCAGTGTAAGAAAGAATTTGTGTGGGTGTGTGAGAGAGTTGCTGTATGTAAATAGTACGTTATTCACCCCTCAAATCACATTACCGATATTATTTCTGTAAACATTTTGCTGTCTCTAAACTTGATGTCCTATTCATACATGTTTCACTAGTTTTGTGGTGTTTACCTGCTCATTATAGGAGCTATATCTGTGGAACGCTGGTAAAAACATTGTTAAAGGATTAATAGAGGAGCCATGGTGTGATGACTTCACGAAGATGACATTTCAGAAAGATCAGGAGCTTCTTAAAGAGACAGAGACCCAATTTCAAGGCATTAAACTAGGAAGTTGTTTTTTAAAGTTATATTTGACACACATATTCATGTAGCATCTTTATAACTGCAGGTGACATAGTTACTTGATTGCAATATAAAATGTCACAGTGTGCCTGAAAAACGCATAACGCTGCCCATTTAAGGGCCCTTAAAGCAGCCATAAATAATAATAATCAGTAGTCCTCTTTCAGTTACTGTTAACTGTAATAATTGTATACACAAATTTATCAAACATGTCGAAACGCCACGATGGAGAACTGATATAACAGACAAAATGGGACCTAGAAACAGATCCTACCAGTAAAATTAACAACAGGATCCAAACAAATTCACCAGTGAATCTGGTAACTCCAAATCTATCAAGTCTCCATCGAGTTTTTGGATGCAAAAGGCAGACAGCTCCATTCCAGCTGTGCACAGCCAGGACTTTTATAACAGCGCCCCCCAGTGGCTGGATGAATGAAAAGCTTATAGGTTTGGAAAAGTTGGCTAAATTTCTGCAATTACTTTTTCTTGCCTATCTTTTCCCCTTGTGTCACTCCTGCCTGGAGAGACTCTGAACTGGTTAAGATTAAAAGTTGAGTCTTTAATCCAGAGTAGAGTTGATGGGTTGATTGTGTGCTGACAGAAAAAATATGTATTGCTGCTCTTCAATATGATTATGTTGGACAAACAGAAGATTAGTTCGTTGTTCTCCCCCCATGAGAAAACACACACCCAGCACAGACAGGAGTTAGACACGTATTCAATGCTTTCTGAGCAGCTCAGTCAGCCTGGAGGGAAAAGAGTTTGATAATGTAATCCCAAGCTTGGGGATTTTTCTCGCAACTCTCATATTTTTTCTCAGACTCATTAATGTCCCGTCTCTCTTACCCCATCTCTTTCATTTCCATATCTAATCTCCAGCAAAGGGAAACCTTTATGAATGCGTGGAGGTTTGCATCACATTAAGATAATTTCTCTCTTTCATCGGGAGGAATCAAAGTTAAAAATGACAACTGAATCTAAGACGAGGAATGTGTTCATCTTCATCCCAAAACCTGTGTCAGAAGATCAAAGACTGAATATGAATGTGGAACAAAATACTAAATGGGCAATTTATTCAGGTAGAGATGTACAGCAGAGCCTCGCAAAGAGACTCAAGGATGGACATTTTTGACGTTCGGTTACGTCATGAACTCAAAGGTTTAAGTATCTTAGTGGGATTTTACAGACTAACACAAAGTTGGGCAATTTTTAAAAAGGAAACAGATATTTAGTTTTTAAGATTTTTGGTGTTGTGAGGGTTTTTGTATTTTTTTCTTCGAGTTTGTTGGATAGATTTGAGTCTTCAGATAGTTTTGTACATCTGAAGCTTCTGGAACCACATTGTGGAAGTGGGAGTGGAAGGAAAGAGTCCTGTCGACGACGACGCCCAGAATTTAGGGGAAGGTGAAAGGATGGAGCTAAATGGGAGGAGCAAAACCATTGGATTTGGAAAGGATGTTTTGGTGCCAACGAGAATGACATCTTTTTTTTTCTCTAAGAAGCTGAAGCTGAATTATTAGAAAACCAGCGATTGAGTTCACGGAGACAATCGGAGAGGGTGGAGATGTGGCGACAGGTTTGGTGGACAGATGGAGTTGAGTGTCATCCAGAAACGGATTTACAAAAGATGTGACCCAATGTAGGTAGATAATAAAATGTAGAGTCCCAAGAACTAAGCCGTGGGGAACACCAGCTCTATCGAAGGATAACAGACTGAAAAGATGTTGAATGAGCTGAAATATTGGATGTATTATTTCTCCTCTTCTTTCCCCACCATTACAACCAGTGTTCCCCAAGGCTCAATCCTCGGGCCTTTACATTTAGAGGCAATTTCTGATGAAGATTCTTCCTAGGATTAATAAGCATTAAAATGTTTACTATTGACATTTCTCAAAGTATCAATTACTCCCGATGGATGCCGGTTTATATTTGTTGCTCCTGGACGCATTTTTGTTGACATTAATCTGTGTAATCACTGCTCTCTGCAGGTATGTTGACATTGGGAGGACTCTGACAGACCTCCAGTCATGGGCCCTTTTTTCTGCACCAAATCACCCTGCAGGCTGGCTGCAGCATGGTTCCCCCTGTTCTTCTCATCACTCCTACTGCATTCGGTAAATCATTATTGCAGACGCTGTTGATTTATTGTGGATGGGAGCAGTTAAAGTTACAATGTCAGGAGATGTGAATAACCACTAGCTTTCTTATAAAGAGCAATGCAGGTGGTTCTACTTTCCGGAAATTGTGGGAAAGTTTAACATTTTCTACTGAAATATTAAGTCTAAAGTGGATAGTTTGAATAATTTCTCTAAAAAAATGTCCTCTCTTAACTTTCTCCTCTTTTTTTTAACCTTCATTGTCCTTCACGTGTCCCGTAGCTGGTCCACAGTGTTCCATCCTGCCCGCGGAGCTGCAGCTGCCCAGGCACTAAGGAGGTCCACTGCACCTTCAGACACCTCACCACCATTCCCAAGGCCTTCCCTAAAACCACAGAGAGGCTCAACCTGGGGTAAGACTCACACCGTTCAAAAGAGGAGGCATGTTGTCATTATGGGGGATGGAAACGCTCCTCCTCATCAGGATGCTACAGGGAACAGAGTGGAAGTGAAATGTTGTCATTAGACAACAAACGATCAAGCACTTACGGAAACAGTTCTACTTTTGAGACATTTTGTCTCTGTCTTGGAACGCTGGAGACAAGTCCCTTGTTGTCCAAAGTGGAATCTGAGGAAGGATTCACTCAATCAGCAACAGCTGTAGTGAAAAAAGCACCAAGAGATTAAGTGTGGAGGAAATCAGCTGGAGCCTTATTAGTGTACATAGTGAGATAAAATCTGATTTCAGATTGAAGCATCAGATTGAAGCATTTATAGAGCGGCTTGCAAAAGTATTAATTCAGAAAACTTTTCTGCATTGAAACCATAAACAAAGTGATTTGGGGGGTCATTTAGGACCAACACAAGATACAGCTGACCCAGGTATTTGTGGGGGTTAGGAACCTAAAATAAATGTTCTAGTAATTGAGACCTCCTCTAAAATTGTTTTACCTCAGGTTTTCTGATAAAATGTTTTTGCACTTGGAGGAGCTGTTTATGCCAGTTGGTTTGAAATGAGTGTACTTCGTAAAACTGAAATAAAGTTTCATTCCAGTTTGTATAAAGCAGCTAAGTATGTATTTGTAGGCACTGGGCTCCTTAGAAGTCGAGATTGTCATTCTAACCTGTTGAATCCAAAGCTCTTCTGTAAAATGGCCGACTAAAATTTCCCCCGAAACACTGCATATATAGCCGCTCTAAAGTGAGTGAGAAACAACCAGCTGTAGTTGAGTAGTTGAGTGCTCACCATGAACCCTTCCTCATATTCCTTCTGCGAGTATCTGAAAGTCCTGCAGAGTGAAGGAGTGCATCTGCTCTTAACAGAAAAGCACTAAACCTGCCAGGGTTTGAAGCTGAGCCCCCGACGGGGAAACCTACACTAAAATGTGTGCATTCATGGTAGTGAAAGACACTGGGGATGAAAGTGAGATCTGCATGATATATTGCCAGCTGGATGGTTTTAATGAATGGTGGGCAGTACAAGGGGGGGAAAGCAAATTCTGGAAAGTTCCATGTGTGTTTGGATGAGTAGGGGTATCTGCAGCTTCCTGGTCGATAACTCTGACAGCTGTGACATAAATCCATCCAGATCCAGCTGACACTTTGATTTGCTGCTGTAAATCACATTTTGTTCTCGAATCTTCTGAATTTAGTCTGAAAGTGTAATCTGTTCTAAACAGCATCATTCTGGTTCGTACCAAAATAAGAAACCTCTCATCTGAGAAACTAAATGCTAAACCTTAAAGCTACATGGATTAGAGGTGGAGAAAATCACTGTAGGTCAAAGGTTGGCCAAATTCTCCCTGCTACTCCTCCATCCTCCACTCTGTCATTCCCTCCAGTGTTTTTCTTAACTTTTCCTTCAGTGAGCTCATTCCTCAAACACTGGCTAGCAAACAGCTAGTAGCATACCTTTTGATCCCCAATAGCAGACCACCCGACTGATCCTGAAGGTTCCCTTTTCATTGCAGACTCTGTTTATTTTCTTTCTCTTACAGTTACAACAGCCTGACAGAGGTGGAGGGGTCAGAGTTCAGGTCGTTGCGGCAACTGGAAATGCTCATGTTGCATGGGAACGACATTAGCAGGGTCCAGCCTGGGGCTTTCTACACCCTACGGTCACTGCAGGTACTTTTTTTTACTCTTAGCGCATGCATGTCTTTGCACAGTCTTCAGACTGGAAGCAACATTATAGTTTTGGAAAGGTTCTTGAGAGAGAATCTGTAGTGGGAGCTAATGATTGCCATGATGGACAGGATGTCTTCCAGCATCAGTGAAATACCAGTTGCACCTTTCTAAAATCTGGTTAGCAATAATGAGAAATGTTTATGCTTGACGGATCTACAGACACACAGAATCAAGCCGACAACTTTTACAGCATTTGTAGCTACTTTGTGTGGCTCATTCTCATATTGTTCTAAACTCTAGGTGGCAGCGTTGGGTGTTCATGGCAGGTGTAGCATGTTTAGAAGAAAAAATAAAGTTATAGTAGCAAGATGCCAACACAAATGAGTGTGTTGGTGGTATCATCGTCTTTACTCGCTGAGTGACTAAAATATCCGTATTCACGAACTTCCACCAGGGGGAGCTCTTTTCCTGCATATTTCAAAGTTTTAAAAAAATCTGAAAAGACATAATTTGACATTTGACAACTATAAGAAAGTATTAATGGGACCAATATTGGAACTAACTTTTTGGTTTTATTTTGTTTTTCAACAGTGTTAGCAGGTCACAGTTACCAAGGTAACCAAAGGAAACTTTTGATCAAACCTAATGTATATCTTACAGAACTTTCTGCATATGTTGTCTTTACATCTGTCTGCAGATCATTTTTCCGGGTCAAAAAAAAAAACAGTCTAGATTAAGTTATATGTCGACATGGAAACCCACACACAGATTTTCTGTGACATACTACTCCTCAGATGAATCTTTAAATGTTACTGTAATTTTCTTCAGGGCTGGAACATCACAAAGAAAACTTATGGTAACGAGGCTGGCAAAAGCTAGTGCATGCAGTTTACCGAACAAACGAAATCACGATAATTCTTTCCTACATAGTCCCTACTTTGGACAGTAATTAGCTGCTCTGTGATTACTTCCTTTTTGCCAGGTCCATATGGCTGCAGTTAGAGGCTGAATTTGATCTTAATCAAAACAAAAGTCAATGCCAAAGAAATAGATGAGAAACAACAAACACATTTTACCAATTGGGAAATACACTGGGAAACAAAAAAAAGGACACTGGAACCTTATGTGACTTAATATTACTTGACCAGACTGAGACACAACAACATCTGTTTGGTTAATTCTCAGGAACAGAGTCTATAAGCTTCAGTTACTATTGAAGTTTCATTGTGTAAAGTGAACTTTCTTATTTTATTTCTAACAGATCCTGAAGCTGAGCTACAACAAGCTCACATCAGTGAGTTCTGGTCTCTTCGAGGGCCTGGTCACTCTGATCCGGCTCCACCTGGATCACAACCTTATCAATTTTATAGAGCCCTACTCCTTTTCTGGTCTGACCTCTCTGAAACTCCTACAATTGGAAGGGAACCAGCTGAACCAGATCCATCCTCACACCTTCATAACGGTCTCGGTACTAGGAAGCTTTTGGACCTCTGGACTCAGGTAAGAAACTCAACAACCGCTGGAGCTTTGCTTCCGTTATATATTTCTTAAATTTTAGGTCAAGAATTTTACTTTTGAATGTAGAATATGTATGTAGTACACAATTAATGACAAAAAAACATGATGTTTTTTTTCTTAGACACTTACACCTAGCAGATAACCTGCTGGAGGAGCTTCCTCCTGCGGTGTTAAAAACGGCTCCCAGGCTGGAGCTTCTCACAATCCACGGTAATCCCTGGAACTGTGACTGCCAGCTTCACTGGTTTGTGGAATGGAGCAGTACACACGAAGGTATATTAATAAACATTTATCTTCTTTTTTGTGGCCTGGACAGGAAATTTCTTAATTTCTATATTTTAAATAAATTCTATATTTTCTATATTCTACATTTTAAATAAATAGCAAAAGCCTTTTTTTTATGATGCACCTTCCACGGACCCTTAAAAAAAACCGAGCTAAAATTCACAAATTATTACTTAATTGACTAGTTGGGTCTTGGGTTGATTAGAGTCCTGCTTTTCATTTGTTTTTGGTTATGTATAATCTTATGCCATACTTTCATTTAGTTATTTTGCTTTTTTTTTGTTTAAAACACATGCAGATTTAAAAAACATTTTTTTTAATTGCCTTAAAGAAAACATTGGTGTGTCTCCCTTTTCTGCCATGTCGTCCTGAATTCAGTCGTGACCAATAAAGTTTCTATGTATCTCTATCTATATCTAAATAGGGGCTCGACACAAGAAAGGACTAAATCCAGAAAAACAATCCAATTAAATATATTCAAACAACAAACCCAACAAAATACCAGGACTGCCTGCTACTGGTGTAAAGAGTCAACCTTCTTACACCAGAAACAAGAAAATGATTGATCAGGGACATCAGGTGGAAAGGCAGGACTCATCACAATAATAACAGGGGTTTGGCCACCAGGTGGCTCACTCATAGAGCAACAAGATTATTACTGCATGTCCTACCCATCTCTTTCTGCCCTTCTTCCTGTCATATTACTAATGAATAAAGACCACAAAAATACTTTGAACAAAAAAAGCTGTCCCATAACAGAACCAAGAGGAACCCCACACCCAAAGAGATGACAATAAAGAAACCATGAAAATGAAAACAGATAAAAAAATCCTTACAGAGTGCAAGCTACTTTAAGCATCAGACCAGATCTCGTGTTATGAATATATACAAAATTCTTAACAAAGCTCTACTGAGACTGAGATCATTGTTTTTGCATGGAAGCAGAACCCAAAAGAAAATATTGCTTTGGTCCCGTTCATCAGACTAGTGGCTGTTTATGCCAAGCTAATTTGGTTTCTCTCCCCTTTTTATTGCCTCTTGGGTAAAATAATTACAGATTTGTCATTCGTTTGTTACATTTTTAAACATATTTAATCAGGCCCATATGCTTTCTGTTTGGATAAGTAGCAACAGTTGACAATATACTTTCATCCTTATATCAGAAAATATTTTCCCTCTTCTTGTCAGTGTTTTTACTGTTTTACACTTTCTAACCTTTTCTTTTTATTCACTCTTTTCCAGGAGTAGTGAAATGTAAAAAGGAGCGCGGCTCTGCTGAGACGTGTCCTCAGTGCTCACATCCTCAACTCCTGAACCAGACCCAACTCCTGGAGCTGTCTGTAGGCAAGCTCGTCTGTGAACGCCCAGTTCTTCGATCCCCCCTCAAACAATGGGACAACCCTCTTTGGGCAGAGTCTGAAGCTGAGCCTGACCTCCCATACACTCGGGACTTAGAAAAACCTTTGGGCGAACTGACCATCGTTCTCTCAGACAGCCATGGAAACCGGGCTTTTGTCTCATGTGACGTGCGCCATCCGGGTGATAGCTCACCCATTGCATGGGCTTCAAATCCTCAGTCACCCATGGAGATATCTGTGAATGTGTCACTGGTGACCATCCTGGAGTGCGAGATCGATCGAGAAACACTGCAAAATCTTTGGCAACTGGTCGCTTACTACTATGAAACCCCAGCGATTTTAGAGAGAGGTCAACAGAGAGTTAATACTAGCAAAGTTACGTATCAGTATTCCCAGGCTGTCAATGAGAACTCACCCTATTTCACAGAATTAAAAGGATATTTAGAAGCGGAACCAGCTTGGCTGCTTCAGCCCAGAGTCACAGTAAAGCTAAACAGGCAACAGACAACAACAAGGAAACTTGCCATGGATTTCACCACTTTAATCACAAAAAACATCAACAGCCATGAGAGGCTAGAGGATGACAACGATGTTACTTCCTCCTGGGCCTTAATCCGTAGAGGAACAACTGGAAGGGTTCAAACTGCTCCGGAGGGTACGCAGGTCCATTTAGAGTGCAGTGCTGTTACCTCTGATCCAGAAGTAAAAGTAGAATGGATGCTTCCTGATTTATCCACAGTAGATGAAGCGACAGATAAGGTAGAAATATCTGAAAGAGGCCAGCTTGTAATTTCCAATGCCTCTGTCTCTGACTCAGGTCTCTACCACTGCATCGTCCGAAGCAAAGCCGCTGTGGACTTGATGTCACTTAGGCTTACAATCAAAGAGCGGTCACTTGGTCCAACAGCTTTAAATGGGCAGAAAATTATGCTTGAGACAGGGAACTCTCTGTCTCTTCCTTGTGAGGTGACCTCAGCTCAGCCAAGTCAAACCTTGTGGTACCTGCCCAAAAACCAAGTTCTCCTGCCGACACAAAAGACGAGAAGAGCAGAAGTGATGAAGAACGGCACATTGGTGGTTAGAAAGATGACACTGGAGGATGCAGGGGAATATAGCTGCTTGGCCTCTAATCTGTACGGAGTTGACATGCTTTCTCACATGGTGGAAGTAATAGGAGTAAAGGATGTAGAAAAGACCAAAGAACAGACTGACAGAGAACCACTTATTTTGCCACTAGAAACGGATGAAGGGGAGGGCTCAAGTGGTGACTTTCAAGAGACTATACGGCCTTTTGCTACGCAGCTTCCAGAGAAGGTAGGACGACCAAACAATGGCTTGTTTAAGAGGACACGTATGAAAAATTTAAAGAGAAAGCCCAATAAATCTGTTAAGGAATTGGATCCAAATCGCTGGGGGGAGATACTGGCCAAAGCTAAAGCTAAACCGAGTGTTCCTCTGCCTACTGAGCCGTCACTAGAAGAGCCCAGTACAGTAACAATCCAAACATCAACTTCTAGTGTGAGCACAACTGCAGAGAATGTATTGTACTTTACAACCCCTCATTATACAACGCGAAAAAAGTTTTCCTTTCAACGAAAAGTCAAGCCTGAATCCCATTCAAAAAATGGAAAAATACAGCAAAATCAGCTGCTGGTTGTAGACCCTGTTATCCTTGGAAGTGCAATACCATCCTTACAGCATGTTCAACACACCCCAAAAACAGTACAAAGTTTCACAACTTCACCTAATCTCCTTGTCAAACAACCAGAAACCAAGCAAATTGACGAGGGAAGAAGAAACTTTGTTCCTGATTGGTCTAACAGGAGAAGACCCTTTCAAAGACGTAGAAAGCCCCCAATGAGAAAACTCAAACCACACAAAAACCCCTTCTATCAAACATCTAACAACCCCCAAGGAACTGTTCCTCAAAAAACAATTACCACACCAACTACAACCACCACTACTACAACTACAACTACAACCATTACTACAACAACAACCACCCCTGCTCCAACTACACTGGGGTACAGTGAACCCCTCCCTGCTGAGTATGAGATAGAAGACAACAATGAGAAATACTATGAGGATTCTGACTACAAGAGTGGCGAAAGCTTGGAAGCTACAGACGATGTAATCAGTGAAATCTCTCCTGCCACCCATCTCCATGACAACATTACCCCTTCTCCACCGGACAGAAAAAAAAATCCTCATCTGAATCAACAAAAAATAACTAATCCAAAGACCATTCCCACTCCAAAGTTGGAGACTCAAATTTTAAAGAGAACTGAAGATTTAGTAGACTTTGAGAAAAGCCCGGTGGAGAGAGAATGGCTCAAAGGACAAACAGAAGCAACTGACAGCAACAACGAAAGTAATGATAAAATCATTGCAAGAGTAAATGAGACTGGGAATATGAACGCATCCAAGGAGCAAGAAAAATTTACAAAGGGAGGTGAGAGACACAAGGAAAAAACAAAAGCAGAGATAGTTACTCAGAGCTACAATTCACAAGATGGATTTCCATTAACATCCCATAATAGACAAAGAGTTACCACAAGACCTTCACCTATTCAAAACCTGCCTGCACAACCAAAGACAGTAAAACCAACTAAAACGACTGAAAACCACCACCCACAAGTTATGGAACCACTTCATCCTTGGCTGCATCAGAACAGCCATGAAAGAGGACAAGCCAGCAGTTCCGGAATTACACACACAGATCAGGACAGGAATGCAGTAAGACATGGTCAAGTAAATCCCAGCAGGCATTCTCGGCCCCCTAAAGTTCCTCCAACCTCCCGCTGGTCTACACACAATCATCACCATCATCAATACTACCCCATGTACCCTTCCTGGTCTGGTCAAAGGCCATTCCCTCGCCCAAGGCAAGGTAAATACAGCTAAGATATTCAGAAACTTGAGTATTTTTGTTTACTCAAACAGCCTTTGTTATAGATGTATGAGTTGTAGAGTTATGAAAGCAGACACTCAAAATTACAACACATGGTCTGTTTATAGGGCTGACACCCACTCATCGACCCTGGCCTTTCCTTCACCCGTGGAGTCATGGCTCGTTTGTCACAAACCGACCAGAAATAACAGCTGAGACTGTAAAACCCACACCAACTGTCTCAGGAATAGACTCTTCCAAATTTCTACCACCCAATTTCTATCATCATAATCATCAAAATCACCATGTTGACAGCAAGACCCAAACAAGAGATCATCTGTTTCTCTCGAGGCTCAGAAACCGATACAGACAGGTAAAAGGAGGGCTGTGTTTTTGAAATGTGTGATGAAACAGAATTTCTATTTGCCCTTTTATTCAGGAATTAGAATTTGTGTTTTATTTATGTTATAAAACAAACTTCTTTTAAGCTCCTTGTAATGCCATTCATTCTTTTTGGATGATCTACAATCATCTGTCCCTGCATAGACCTTCAACTCTGTGGCTATACAATTAGCCACATTTCAGATTTTGAATTAGATTGGGGACAGTGAAACTTTAGGGTTCTTATTATACACCTGGTAATGTCTGTACTCACATTTATCAACAATTCATTTAAAACTTGAAAAAATATGACTAATTTTCCTGGACCATCATCATAAGTGAATATCGTCTTTACTAAATGACAGACTTTCCTACAATTTGTTATAAATTAAGAGATTTATTACATGTGATTACTTTTTGCACAATTTTGACCTGTGAATTTGAAGTTTGTAAAATATCTCAATATACTGACCGCACTGATAAAACCCCTAAGAAATGTCCAAAGTGGTTTTTGGGTTATTTGCAGCCCTTTAAATAGTTTTAAGTGGTCATTAGTACAAACTCGTTTCACCAGCAAAAACACTTTTGGAAATTTTCAAGGACAGAATATAATATGCTGTATGAAATCTTTTAAAATGGCAACTTTTAGGTACAACTTGCAAAACATAGACACATATGTAGAATAAAAATCAGTATGCATAAGAGTAGATCAGAATGCCCAGCTCTGGTTTTGATTTTTCCAGGCCCAGCTTGATCGGATTGCTCAGCTCGGAAGGATAGCCACACCCAAACCCTGGATTGGCTACAAACCTCCTCCTCCAGTCCCACCTAAAAAAGACTCTACATTCCTGCTTAGACCTTTAACTCTGAAACAACCAGCAGCCACTGCTTCATACTTTTACTCCCATGAGCACCTAGACATTGCTAAACCATCATATTCATCATTCCTTGAACTCCCTCCAACCCCTCCTGGAAACCCACCAACATCTCCTGCTCTGCATGAAGGTAGGTGGCCTGTTCAGTGAAGTAAGTCTTAAAAAGAGTTGACATATATTTCTATTTCTATTTTGCACCCTTTATAGTTTTGCTATGTCAAACATCTTTTCAGGACAAATCACCCCCCTGAATCCAACAGCTGCTGTTCCTTTCCCGTGGTTGTTTGGAGTTAATGGGATGAAACCTCGTATAACCACACTTAGTACAGCAAGTGTGTCAGTGCTGGCTGAGGATGATGTGCTCCTGCCCTGCAAAGCATCTGGGAACCCTGAACCTAACATCGCTTGGACCAAAGTCTCTACAGGTGAAATATTGAAAGAAAAATAATGGAAGAAAAGAAGAAAGAGACAAAAAACAAAGTCGAGATGAAACAGAGGAATTTTTATCTTGTTTTGTCGTCTGTTCTGCCACTAGGTGCCAGTATCCCAGCCAACACCAAACACGGGTCACGTTTTGAAGTCTTCAGGAATGGAACTTTCCTCATTAAAAATGTGCAACTTCAGGATCGAGGACAGTACCTCTGCACAGCGCACAACAGGTTTGGATCGGATCGTATGGTGATCACCCTAGCAGTCCAGACAGAGGCTCCCAGGATCCAGCCGCCCAAGACCCCAGAACTATCAATCTACTTAGGGAAAACTGTGGCATTCGACTGCCTCGCTTCTGGGAAGCCACCTGCCCAGATTTCCTGGATTCTCCCAGACAGGACGTTTGTGCGAGACCCCGGAACCATTCACACCGTCCTTTCTCCAATGTCTCTGCTTCAGAACGGGACTCTCAGAATTCACTCAGCCAATTTCTCCAGCAAAGGAGACTACAAATGTATAGCAAGCAATGCAGCTGGTGCTGACACAGTCACTTATCAACTCCATGTGGCAGCTTTGCCTCCGAGCATAAGTGAATCAGTACAGGACACAGTGATCATTCAACCAGGTGAGAGAAACAAATCTACTACAATCTATTCAAATCCTGTTGAGAACTAGTCTTGTTTGTGGCTAACATTAGTTCATCTACCCAGACAGGAGCATGTATGCCCATTGCTCTGCCAAGGGCGAGCCAGTGCCTGCTCTCAAATGGACACTTCCATCGGGCGTCCATGTTAAAGCATCACAGTTTCTGGGACGCAGAGTATTCGTCTTCCCAAACGGGACACTGTTCATAAAGAATGTTATGCCATCTGATGGTGGGAGGTATGAACTGTAAATTGGCTTATTTTAATGAATAAAATTAATATCTTATTGAATTTAAACATATCACTAACAGTACTTTGGAATTTTTTAAGCAACTTTGTTCTGCTTGTTGGTGCGATGATGTGAATATCCAAGTACATTATGACCTTAGCTAATGACGCTTCCAGAATAGTGGTAGCTTCGTTTTTCCTGTTTGTTAATATTTCTTTTCAGACATCAAACCTTTAACCTAACTGTCCTGATTAATAATCAAGGACAGTTCATCTTTCACTAATCAACCATTCATACCAACCACAAACTGCACCAAAGTGTTTTTACAAGTTCACGAGTAAAGCTAAGAGTAAGCAGCAGCTAGCTCATGACAACCTCGTATCTTGGACTGCCTACCTAAACATTTTAGGATCTCAGATCTGTAAGTACCTCCCTTGGACGCTCAGAAACAATTAATCAGTGGATAAACTTCATGTCCTCCCTTTATGTCACAGTATCTAATGGTAAAAAAAGAAAAGGATCCCAAAAGGAGGGTTAATTGCAATCAATGTCATTTTCACAATTTTCAGCAGTATTGGAAATAGATGCTTACCGGAAATTGCACAGGCCTAATTGTCAGAAATGCTTTGGTGATATGTGTCTTATAAATAATGTATATGAAATGACATCATTGTGTTTTGAATGTTGTCCAATCAGAATTGAATAGAAAACTATCTCTCCTCTCTTTACAGACAAAATATTCAACTGATATTACTGTTAATACCATTTTCATCTCAGAAACTTCCTCAAATGCGGCTAATGTAATCAACTCCATGACTGGGAGGCAGAAAATCTCAGAGTTAACTAGTATTAGAACTTGACAAGGTTAACTTAGAATTAGGTCAGCTCTAGAAATAAAGGACATTTGTATTCAAGTACACTGGAACGTCTCTGATAAAGGTTCCAACCTGTAAACTTTTTCATATTTCATAACCAAATGCAAGGTGAGCTCAAGGTCAGAAGGAGTTTGACATACCAAATTCCCATCTGCCTTTACAGGTACGAGTGTTTGGCCAGCAACGCAGTGGGTGTTGCCAAGCGAACAGTCCTGCTGGAGGTGAGAGAAGATTCCTCCTCTTTATTTGGCCAAGGTCCTCCTCCTCCTCTTCCCATCCCACCAACCCAGAGTCATGGTTCTCCATCCCGTCAGCATGTTGTGTCAGCTTTGTATGGTTCTGCTGTCTACCTCCACTGTCCAGAGTCCACTGCATCCTCAAGAGGGACTTTCTGGCAGCTGCCCTCTAAGATCATCCTGGAGCATCAATACAGGCACCTGAAATATCCTTTGACTTTGTGAACAACCGCTACATTGATCTGCATTACTGTAATCCATGTTTTTCTGCCTTTAGCCCAGAGAGACCAATTAAAGTTTTTCGTAATGGCACCCTCAGGATCCTTCAGCTAACAGAGCTGGATGGTGGAAATTATCAGTGCATCTTTCAGAGGCCTAATGGGGAAGACATGGAGCTTTTCCAGGTAAGACCAGAAAACATAATAGTTTGAAGTTCAGTTTGCAGCATAATTTTTCCAGTGGGTCTCTTTTTCTATCATTTGTCTCAGTTAACTTTTTTTTCATTATCAATCTTGATCCTGATTTAGAAGATCAATTTAAATTGCACATCTCCTTCAAGAGTTAAAAGTAATGTCTTTCTTGACCTCTGACTGTTTTATTATATCAACCAAAATTTATTAATTTATATCTCCAAAATTTATTCCAAAATGAGCTTACTGGTGAATTTTGGAATTACACCAGGCATACATCTTTCTAGTTCCAGGTAGGAAGAAACAATCCAAAGATGGGTACATTGTGGTGGACAACATGGACAACATTAACATTGTGATAATGCTCAGCTGGTACTAAGAGGCAAAAAGTGTGCCAAGAAAATATTTTCTACAGTTTAATACCACCAGTGGCAGTCTAAGCTGTTGATTCTTGCACTTTGTTTGGTCTTTGGCTGACTTCTTTAAGATTTGTTTTGTCCTGCATGATTTGGTTTAAATGCCAAATTTTTCTAACCTCGGACATCAACAATACACTGCACATACATACACTGCTGCCACTCACTTTATTTTGTTTCCAAATCATTCAATACAAAATAAGAGCAATGGTTGTGAACGAAAATCACAGTAGATCAATAATTTCTGAAATAATTAGACGACAAAGTCTGACTGACAATGACATCAACAAACATGCCATGTTCAAAATCATTTAATCCCCTTTTCTCCTCCAGTCTTATGTGGGGTTTGAACCTAGAAGGTCATGTCTGCACTGCATGCTGCCATGGTGAATGCTACTAATGCTAACAAGCTAGTGTATTAATCAATTTATACAGCCAAAAGACCATTTTAGTAGTCTTCCAGTGCTAACCACTTTACATGTCTGTGTTTAACAACAACATAAAACACTATTGTATAGATTGTGACCCAAATATTTTCAAGATATCAAAGTTCTAGCCAGGAATTGTGAAAACAATGTCTCTTGGCAACTGTCAATGCCTACTGAATCCTGTACATGTGATTAAAAAAATGCCAATTTTTGTATGAAAAATTATGTATTTACCTCAACAGGTAGAAGTGCTGATGACTCCCCCTCGAATTGAACATGTGAGAACTGCACAGACCATAGTGACTTTCGGAGAGAATTTTCAGGTAATTGCTAAAAATTAAGCAGAATATTAATAATTAATATTATTCTCATTCTAATGTCACAGGTATCGGTTTAAATTTTACTTCTATAATTTCCATTGTAAACCGAACAACAGATAATTCTGGCTTTATTTATTAATTTTTTTTTATCAAGACTGTGATTCTACTATATCGCAACATAAACCATCGGAATCAATCTTCCTTCTTCTTTCACTGTTTTTGATCCAAGGTGGATTGTGTTGCGACTGGCTTACCCAACCCAGAGGTCTCCTGGAGTCTTCCAGATGGAACATTGGTTAACAATGGCCTTCAGTCTGACGACAGCGGCCTTCGCAATCGACGTTATGTGATGTATGGGAATGGGACTTTACTTCTTCAGCAGATGGGCAGAAAAGACGAAGGGGACTACACTTGCCACGCAACAAACAAACTAGGCAAAGATGAAAGAAAACTCAGTGTCAAACTGGGATCAAATGCTCCACAAATTGGATTAAAATCACAATCACTTGTGAAAGTGAAACTGGGAGAGTCAGTCAAACTGAGCTGTCAGGCAACAGGCGAGCCTAAACCCAGAATCACATGGATCTCACCACATTCGGATGTGATAACACCACTGTCAGACAAATACAGGGTTGTAGATGATGGAACGTTAATTTTGAAGAAAGTGACACTGGCCGATGAAGGGAAATACGCCTGTGTGGCACGAAATTCTGCGGGTGATGATATTAAAAACATGATAGTTGAAGCTGAACTCCAGGAGCCCTACATCAACGGTGTGAGAGGGAAGACTATGGCAAAGCTTTTGGCTGTTTCCTACCAAACAGCACTTCTGGATTGCAGAGTGGAGGGAAAACCTGAACCCAGGGTCTGGTGGCTCACCCCATATGGCCACTCACTAACACCACCCTACCTTGGCGGTCGCTTCCAAGTCCACCAGAACGGAAGCCTAGAGCTGAGGGGTGTTAGGAAGACTGATGCAGGCAGGTACAAGTGTTTTGCTAAAAATCACCTGGGTGAAGCCTCCCTTTCAGTTGAGATGGAAGTGGCGTCGCTAGCTGAGAAACCCAGCTTTGCCAGTCCTAACATTGAGATCTTACCAATTAAGCAAGATGGTGGTGAACTGATTCTGCAGTGCCCTGCTCGCGGCACGCCAATCCCAGAGATTTCCTGGGTGCTGCCCAACGGGACTATGTTATCACCCGGACGGAGACTTCAGCGTATTACTCACCACTTTGGAAATGGGACTCTGTGGATTAATCAGCCAACGCCAAGTGATAAAGGAATGTACCGGTGCCTAGCAAGAAACATAGCAGGACAAGCAGAGAAACGTTATTCCCTGGAGGCTGGCTGGAAACCTGTGATCAGAGGAACAACGGGTAAACTATCACTTCTCAAACCCATAACACATAGTTACCATTTTAATTTAATCACTAAAGTAATCACTATTCTGGTCCTTATTTGTTATGATGTCTGAAATAAACTTTTTATCCCTAAAATAAAGGTAGCGCACTTAAATCTGAATTATTGCATCCAAAATGTCTTTGGCTTATCTGAAATTTCAGTTGGTTAATCACATCAATTGAGCTGCTTACCTCAAATACGGGTCTTTAGCTCCAAGTTTGACAACGTTTAGACAAATCTCTGTTCCAATAAATCTGAATAAAATGAAAGGCTCCTGTGGCCTTACAGGTTTGTTGCAGCAGGGATGCCTCTAAACGTCACAGGAGAGTTGCTCTTGAGGGCTTGAGTTGAAGACCTCTCTTTCAGAGTGTGCTTTGTATTCAATCCAGAAATTAGATATAATTTAGAGTCACAACAGCAGTAGAAAATTATGGTCAAAATTTGCTATAATAAGGCTAAGCCTATGGGCTATGACTTAACCTAGTTTTGTTTTTTGTCTTTTGTCAATTTCTAATCTAATTCTTATGATTTTTTTCCAATCAGGTGGAATGAAGATCACTTATGGACTCAGTCTGAACCTACCTTGCACTGTTGATAGCTGGCCACAGGCACTGATTACATGGACCCTACCCAATGGAGTAGTTTTGGACAAACCACAGAACGTTGGTCGAATATCTTTCCTCACCAATGGAACCTTACACGTGAGGCAGATTGCCCCCTTTGATAAGGGAACATATATTTGTAGAGCCTCAAACTCTTTTGGATCCTCAACTCTATCTTACCCCGTTATCGTGATGGTTTTCCCTCCTCGGATCACGAGTACAATGGCCTCCATCACAAGAGTCATTCGAGGAACCCCAGTCATGCTACGGTGTGCGGCGACAGGCATTCCAAAGCCAGATATTTCATGGACGTTACCTGGGCGCACCACGCTGTTGCCTCACAACCACTACACAGTGCAGGGAGGGGTTCATATGACAGACGGGGGTAGTCTGGTCATACAGAATCCTGTCCTGACAAACTCTGGAATTTACAAATGCAATGCTAAAAATGCCCTTGGAACAGATTTCAAATCAACATACCTACAAGTCATTTGAGGGACCAGACGATTCTCATAGCAGACTATGACTGAGTGAAAATTCTTTGTTGAGGACTGACTAATCATGATCAAGATGTTCTGCTGGCAGATGTAAAAAAGCTTGACCTGTGGCTTTGAAGCTTGAGATACCATGGATAAGATTTTTTTGTAACTACAGTACTTATTTTGCATTTCAAGTTTTGTTCAACTCTGCAGATTCACACTGAAATACATTTTTATGAAGAATATTTTTCTATAGGAAGCTTTGGATTCTTAACCTTCCACCTTTATAGGCATTGCAAAAGTTTCATGTGCCATTGTTGTTGATCTTCTGTATCTGAGTATTCTAGGGGTATGCGCTTAATATGGCTGGGTGTAATCTGGTGCTTATATCTAGACACAGGTATCTCTGTTATGGCAGAAATATAATTTACAGTGTTTTCAACTGTGTCTATATCCATGTCTTAAAATCTTTAAGGAATTTAGCGTTTCATGAAACAGTATAGTTCCTCACAAAATGTTATTCTGAATGAGTCACCATCAAACATAAACTGGACACACACCTGTTTTCAAATTTTTTCTGTGGTTTGTAACAAAATTATTTGTGAAAAATTTACTTATTTGCAGATTTTTGAGTTGGATATATCAAAAATATCCTAAAGGAAATGCAGCTTCAGAGGCTGAATACCTCAGCCCAGTGCTAATCGGCGTGTTATTGGCCGCCGTTTACAAAGCAGCCAATCCAGGTCCACCATTCATGTTTCTTGGTGCTGATTGGCTGTACTCCCAAGAGCAGAAATAAGGCAGACCATGGGTGTTAGCTTCTGCAGTTGGGCTCGGATAGTTTCCATTGTGTGTATTATTGCATATTAAGGTATATTTCAACTATTAAAATAGGCAGTTATAAGCATTTTTAGAGAAGGTCTAGAATATTTGTGAACTTCAGCTATTTTTGTGTGGCTGTGGTTTTAACTCCCCACTACCAAGGCTTCACTGTACTTGGATCCTTAGCAAACAACTGCATGGTGATAAGTGCCATTTATTGGGAAATTTTGGGGTACTTTCCATATGAAGATCTAATTGCTCTCAGATCGTGAAACATGTGCATTGCATAATGTACTGTAAGTATAATTATCATGTCTATTCTCTCACATTTCTGGCATTAGAGGCACATTGTAACAACATGAAAATATGTTTGCACAACTTATGAGTTAACAGAATAAACAGGTGTTGATGTTTTTATCGATTGCCTCAGTACTCACTTTCTGAAGTTAGCAAGGCTTTATGAAATATTTTATGAAAAACTCAAAAGGCAACACCTCATGCTCTGATGTAATATTAGTTGAGAAAGTTACTTCCATTAATTGGTCAGAAAAAGGTCACAAGGCCGCCTCTCAGGGTGTTTTAACACTGATTAGTCTTGGAGGGTCTCTGTTCAGTTGGGCGAGGAAAGCCCCAAAATTTCTCAACGTCATTTAGTTTGGTTCACTTTAACAACTCACTTTTAAAAACCAGGGTTTCCCCCAGTGTATTATAAGCCTGGCGGGCCACCAGGTCTTACTTGCCCACCTATCAGGCTAAGCAAAAAATTTTTAATTTAAATAGGGCTTTCATACCCCAGTAACAGTGATAGTAAAGACAGATTAAGCTAGGCTTATAGTTGGTACATTTAACTGGAGCTCACACAAACTGTGATGCCTGCAGCTCTGAAATTTTGTAACTTTTAACATTTATTTACACAAAAACACAATGGGCCACTGGTTGACTGCCCTAGCCATCGAGCTTAGCAGGTTTTGTGGGGGAAACCCTGAAAGCAGAACAAATGCCTTCATGCAATTACAGCAGCTGATCCTCTGGGGCGCTACCACAGGAAGCTCTCCAGCATGTTGCAGGCAGTCCAGAGTGATGAGCCTAAACAAAGCAAAGTGTCTGAGAAAAATAAACTCTAGTCTGTCTCAAGCAGAAAAAACAGCCCGTGTGTTTGCAATCTGGAAAATACATTTTTCAAAATTAAAGATTTGATGTAAGTGTGACAAAAACACTAAACCAGACAGAAATCTGTAAGGATACAAATGAACTTTCACATCGCTATTTGCGTTGAACGACAGGAAAATCAGCCCCGAGATATTTGAAAACAGAACATCGGGGAGCGTGTGTAATTTATGCATCAAAATATCTACATATTATGCAAATCATTCCTGTCTTTCGTTGCTGGTTTGTGTTCTTCAGGACGTGAATGTCCCACTGAGCATCTTTCCGAGACAAACAGGCCTTTTACCGAGGATGAAGGGGAGCTTTGTGAGACAGAAGCCTTGGGATTGTTTAACGTTGCCAGTGTGTAGTCGCTGTGTGTCTGTATGAGAAAGAGATTATGTGGGTGTCTCTGAGAGGAAGAGATCGAGCAGCACGCCTGTGTTTGTGCTTGTGAAAGGAAGAAATGAGGACAAGTGTTTTGTCATTCCGTCCACATTTCAGTCTGCTGTCGGCAGACAGCTGTGCCGTGTCAGCAGAGGTGGGCGGGCGAGTGTCTCGTAGGTGACGCTACTGGAGGGTTGAGCTCAAATAAAAGCTGAGCATCTCAAACACTGCCACTGCTTTGTGAGGTACAAAAGAGAAGAAGGTAAGTGAAACTGTTTTTTTTTTCTCTTTTGTCTTTTGCTAAATGCGAGAACAGTCTGGCTGCGGTTTTCAGAAAAAAGAAAATGACTCTATGGTGAAGACAGTGTTGATGTCTCCATAAAATTGGTGACACATCTATCTAGTAAAAATAGCACACTATATTCCAGCAGTATTAAAGGTCTACTAGATAGATTAGAATATTAGTGGAAAGCCCTTTAATTTAGGGAAGTTTATCAGCAAGTGAAATTATATTATGTCTCATTATTTAATGATGCCACACAAACTGATTACATTGTTGCGAGAACACACACACACACACACACACACACTCACACACACACACACACACACACACACACACACACACACACACACACACACACACACACACACACACAAATAAATCCTCCATGTCCCATAATGTTCTCATGTGGTCCAGATGCAAAATAATAATCATAAGTGCTGAAATCAACCTTTATTGAAGTGTCACAAATCAGATAAAGGTTTCACAAATCACAAACTTGGTTTTAAATATCCTGCTATTAGTTGAAATTAATCTAGTCTGGGTTTACAGAGTCTACATGCTGTAGTTTTTTAACTAGTGTAGGTGAAAGATGCTGAAGGTGGTGAAAAATTATGTGGCGTCGCCCTTAATTAGTCAACTTCAGTTTCACTAAACTAAGGTTCTTTTGTTTATAATACGAGAAAAAAATGTATAAAAAAGTTGTTCGAGAAGAGCAAGCAACTTGGCATCAGTTTTACAATAAGGAAATATTTAACCTTTTAACACATCAGAATCAAATTATTATCTGCCCAGGACTTTGAAATGATTGTTTAAACTATTCAACATTTCAAAGAAATAACCACGGACTGGCTGGGCTGGTCATGTCAGATCTTGATAACTTTATCTAAGTGTTTTTTCTCATTCAAATGACATTTTAGTCAGAATTGTGTCTTTATTCTGCCAGTAGTATAATTATTGTATTTCTTCTTGTATTAAAAAAATATTCTGACCTAATACTCCGTCATACTTTCTTTACTAACCTCTGCTGTTTTTCTTTTTACTCTCACAAACTTCTCCATCCCTCCTCTGTGGAGGTAGATATGTTTTAAAACCTTCCTCTGTGCTTAATTTGAACAGTGCTGCCACCTAGTGACTGGAGGCTTGTTTATCAGTTAAGCGTTAATGGAGAAAAAGTCAAAATTTAATTTAAATAGAGAATAAAAGGGCTTTTTAAAAACGTCATACGTTTGAGCTGCTGGTTTTTCAGCTGCTCTCTCTACTAGCATGTTGGGGAAATCTGGATAGGAAGCTGGAGGAGCATCATTTTCATCATTTATGTCATTTTGAAGAGAGGAAAAATGTATCGTTTGACAAAACAGATTTATTAGATCAAGAAAATATTATGTGATCATATGTGATACAGTTATGTGTCATTAGAAAATAGACAACTCAAGGTAAAAAAGTACATTTTTACAGAATAAACCACTGCTTGTTAACCTGCTAATACCTTGGCTCACCTTTTGGACTTAGAAATAAGTAAAATTCTGTTATTAGATGTTCTGACTGTCAGACAGTGAAGTCCACTTTATTTTGTTCTGACTCAGAATAAAACCCTGTAGCTCTCATAATTTAGTTTATATTTTAAAATGACTGCACATAGTATTGATTATATATGGCATCATCACATTATGTTAAAGATGACTGGAATCCAGGTTTGTCACAATCCTCAGCATTTTTAACAACTGGGTTATTTTGTGGAATGTGACAATGTGAACTGGCTGATCAGATCATGTGGTGAGGCAGTGTGAGAAAATTCAGTCGCCATGATGTTGTACCTAAAAGAAAAAAAAATCCTCACTATTTGGAAGTTTTTTGATTCATGTTCATGTGGTTTATAAACGTGCTGGTTATTTTTCTGGAAATAAGTTGAAAATATTTATCATGCACATAATAAAGTGAGGATAGGAAATGTTTAGTCCTGTTTAATCAGAAAAATAAATAATTTTTTTCTTTGATAATTGAGAAATTATCAAAGAAATGTTATTATTATCTGTGAGATAATCCATTTTTTGGTATGGATTCAATACCGAGTAAATATAGGGCCTGTATCGCCAATACTGATACCAATACTGATACTTATATTTTAAGTTTGATAGCTCATCAAACTTCTGACATTTGTTGTTCCTTTTACTTATTTTGTTCAAACCTGTGACAAAATTTAGACAAAGTTTAAAGGCGTCTACAAAACACCATTATGAAATATTTTGATAACCTATTAACATGACAACCAGTAGAAACCAGTAAAAAAGCAAAACACATTTGTATGCATTTTTTTCCAAGCCAACAGAAAATTATCATTTGAGAGAAAATCCAAACCGAAATGTGTTCTGAGAGAATTTCTAAACTACAATATAGAAACAAAACCAAATTGTCAGGAGGTAATCTGAAACTAAAAGTTTTGATCTTATCAGCTATAACTATAGTAATAATGTGACATCTTAGTATCGATATTAGTGATATTTTTGGATAGATCCGCCCATCTCTACCAAATAGATTAGAAAAGATGAACCATAAAGTACAAACAATTCTTATCTTTTCAAGATGAAGTCCAGAATGAAAAAAAATAATAATTCAGATAAATTACTTTTTAAAAAAAAAAACAAATGCATTCATGCTGTTGTGATTCAGGCTTAAATCAGTCATTGTTTTATTAAACTGATAATGATTCTTCTCCCTTTAAGGCTTCCGTCGCTTGCTGAAAGACAGCATCGTGGTCATTGTTGCATCTCTGGTCTCCTCCTCCCTTTCTCCTCCCTTCACTCTCCTCTCAATCCGTCCAACCCCCCACTCCTCTCCATTCACGCACCCCGACTTGCGCATCGCCTCCTCCGGCAATAATGACCAAGGATTCCCCGGAGGAGGAGACCCGAGCTCCGGGCGGCGGCGGCGGCGGCATCGGAGGAGGAGGCGCCGGCAGAGGAGCATCCAGAAGAAACCGAGCGGACGACAATGTCACCATCCTGACATCCTCCATGGATTTCCACCGAGCCGGCCGGAGTCGAGCCAGCAGCAGCAGCGACGCGGCCCCGAGCCTCACCTCCTCCGTGGACCTGAGCAGCTCCTCCCTGGACACCAGCATCCAGACGCGGATCTTCAAGATCATCGTGATCGGGGACTCCAACGTGGGGAAGACGTGCCTCACCTTCCGCTTCACGGGGGGCAGCTTCCCGGACAAGACGGAGGCCACGATCGGCGTGGACTTCAGGGAGAAGGCGGTGGAGATCGAGGGGGAGACCATCAAGGTAAAGACCAGAGGAGCGGTGTCTCCCTTCCCCCCCCCCCCCCTCACAGGATGACTCGGGCCTGTTCCCTTATTAACCCCCCAGGCTGTGAAAGCTCAGTTCTCCTCCTCAGCCTTATTGATTATATGGACAGGGGCCTTGATTTGTACTTTCTGAGGTATGTATTATAGCATCGGCTCACATTGCAAAACAACAGTGGCCTGTCATTTTACAAGTGACTTGAGTTAACCTGGATTTTTGCAAGCCTCCTCTGGATAGACTGAATTAACTGTTTATCAACCAGGGATGAAAAGCTATTGTCATCCCTGAAATGTTTTTATTCTTGTCCCTCGTTCCTTTTTTTTGTTTAGTTTTTCTGCTTCTCTATTGTCATCAATCGACATCACGGCCTATTAGGTAGGAATAAAAGGAGAAATAAAAAAGGACAATCTGAAAGTTTGAGATTAATCTTAGACTATTAAAAGTTAAAAATAAAAAAAGGACATTTCTGAGCAAGAAAAGTCAAAAATTTGCAACAGACTAGAACAAACAGAAATTTTGAGACTAATGTCAGAATGTTAAATATTTTTTTGGAAACATCTGACTTTCAAAAGTCAAAAGTTTTTGATTTTTGAAAATTTTCTGAGTTTCAAAAGCCAAAGATTTTTTTAACTCCGAAATTTCCTAGTATTTTCTAGAACATTTCTGAGATTATTCTCAAAGTTTCAATTTTTATTTTCATTTTATTCATTTATTTTAAAATTTACTCCTCCTTTCTCTCTATCTACAATGGCCGCAAAAACGCCGTCGTGGGAACACGATAAAAAAAAATGTCGCGCTTCAATACAGAATAATTTTTCTGTCCTTGATTTGGCGCCCCAATGCATCCAGGTAGTGCACAGTCACTTTTTGCGCCTCTGTATCATGTATTTTATATTTAAGAAATGGACGCAGAGATTCACAGTAACTTGAAAGATTTGTCGCTCTTTGTTGTTGAAAACAAAGCAAGACAGTATAGGTGTTATATGGTTAATTTAGACTTGTAGAATATTCTTATACTGAGACAAAAACATGAAAGAAGATTTTAATAAATTAGTAATTATAGCATCCTCACATTTTTCCACCTTTTGTCTCATTAAATCAGTATCACAGAATGTTGTTTTTTCCCCAAGTTTTCCGCTTTCCTTCTGTTGACACGGTAACCAGGACCACATCTGCTCTTTGACTCGTTCTCTAAAGTTCATCTTGGTGCAGCTAAATCTGCTATCGGTGCTTTAAGCCTTGGCTACATACAGCAAGCTTTTTTTTTTCAAATGAAGACTGACCTAGATCCCGTTTTTATTGCTGAGAACAGACAAAATATTTTAGCAGTTTTCTTCAATCGAGCCCAACATATTAAGATTTCTGGTGGCTTTTCATTTAATAAGGACAAATATATCAGTGATTCTAAGAAATTTAAAATAATAACCACGATAGGTCCTATGATGTTCAAATCACTAATAAAGAAAAACATTTGACAATTCTGTTCCTACAAAAAAAATCTGATTATTTGTTTAATTAAAGTAGTTCATGCTTAGTTTATTGTTGAGTAGGTGATTTTAAGTGATTTTAGTTTAATTCATTATTTTTGTTTTGGCCCATGTAACAAAATGTTTGGACACCCCTGGCTTAGATCAAACCATATGTGTTAAAATGTTCCATGTCTAAACTTAACTGAGAGTAAATGGCAGGATTGAACACTGCAAAGTAATTGAGATGGCCAGAGTGTAACTGCACAAGTATTGAATCAGTGGGGTTAATTACAAATTTACCTTTTTAGATTGTTCTTTGGGGGATAAAAGTAACAAAACAAAAACACTTTTTTATCACAGCCATGCACTAATATAAGTTGATCTGTCACCCAAGATCTCTAGAAATTATATTGAAATTTATGATTATGAGCACCCAGCCTCATTCTAGTGGTTGATCTGTATATATAAGGAACAAAATGCCTGCAAGCTTAGATTCCCCCTGCGCATACACACACAGACACACACACACACACACACACACACACACACACACACACACACACACACACACACACACACACACACACACACA
>CAEGAF010034730.1:0-41749 GCA_903067075.1 Micropoecilia bifurca | reverse complement strand
TATATATATATATATATATAATTATTATTAATTTATATAGTAGAAGACTAAAACATTATACTTTTTTAAAGTCACAAAACTTTTACTGTCATTCAGCCGGCAGCACAACGAGATTCAGAATGCTTCTCGATGGACACGTTTAAAATAAGAATAAAAACAAGATAAAATGGAAAAAACACTAACATACACCAATCTAATCAACCTACGTTGTTTAAAACCCCAATCAATAACCATTAAAATTTCTCTCAGCATATGAAACCAAACCCTCTAAAAAGTTGGACAAAACCCTAAACTATCTGCTGTTTTTCTACCAACTTTACAAAATGGTGTAACATATGAGGAACGTGTGTTTCAAAGCTCCGTATGGGTTCAGCAGCCATTGTGTCTCCAAATCGCCTCCCACCTGTGCAAAGAGTCGCCCTCTTTGTCCTCGTTCCTCCATCAACGTCTGCTCACAATAACTCTTCTTTCTTCAAACATCTTTTTCTGGTCGTTATAAAAGGCTGCTTAGAGGCTGACACTTTCTTCCCTTTCCACCACACTGGAAACTAATGATTCTCCTTCCTTGCATCAATGTGGGAAACCCCTGCTAATGCCATTTAGCACATTAGCTGCAGCTCTGGGCCAGGGCTCCCGCTGGCCCTGCAGGGCCGGAGTGTGAGGGGCTTCTTCAGGGGCTGGAAGTGGGGGGCCTCCCAGCCCACGGGGTCCTCATCGGCTCACAAAGGGCTCTCCGCTGGAGGCTTGCCTCTGCTGTACGCCATTCAGCCCCACAATACCGCAGAGCCGGGGGGAGGTAATAGGATTTGATTTGTATGCCGGCTGATTTGGGAGGAAGAAAAAATCCCTTCCACTTTGCACGTCTCGCCGTCTTTCAGCCGTCTGTTGTTCCCTGGCCAGCCTCATCTGTTCTTTGAGCAGATGCAAACAGCATCTTCCAAGTGAGATCACACAAAGAAAGAAAAGCTGAAAAGAAAGAGCAAAAAAACAGAGAATATGAGAAGCAGCTGTCTGGAAGTAGACAAGAAAAGGATTTGGGCAGATTTGAGTCTCAATATGTGTCCTGTCTTGTATGGAGTGGTTTTCTGATGAATCAGGGTGGAAGCTTGTGCAGTGTGCAGAAACAGAGGCCATTCATCATCATGCTGCAGCGCAGAGCAATGAGGTGAACTGGCTAGAAGGAAACATGCTGGTCAGAAACCTCACTGCAGCAGAAGGAGCTTCTCAGCACTGATACCCTCTAAAAGCTTCTCGTTCGACTGATTCTCATGTCCGTTGTGTTGTCCCACTCCATCCTGGTGGCTGTTAGCAGGAAACCTGATGGTAAATCTGGGTGGCGGATTTGTGGTTGGCTGATTTCACGGCTTGCTGTGTTTTCCCAGGCTGTGAACTCGAAGCTTTATGGTAAACCTGCAGGCGCTTTGCGCTCCGCTGTGCGTTGTATAGTGACCATTTAGCAGGACGCTGAGCTGCTGAAAGACTCAGTTAGGGTTGTCAGTCTGCTGGCTGCTGGGGGGCCTGTTGCTGCTGCGCTGAGAGCTGGAAGGCCAACGCAAGCCTTTTGGTCAAACACACACACGCACACATACACACACACACACACACACACACACACACACACACACACACACACACACACACACACACACACACACACACACAGAGTGGCTACCAGTGCATTTGCAAAAGACACCATAGAATGAAGGGGAACTGAGAGAGATGGAGAGGCTGGAGAACGAGAGGAACAGGGTGAAAAGTCATGAGAAGAGGAAACGGAGAACCATCAGGACGGAAAAGGAGACTTTGGATCAAATCACAGCTAAGAGACTTGGGGTGCATTCCCATTAGCTTTGTTTAGTCTCCTTCATCAGACTCCAGTCTGTTTACCTACCTTGGTTTGGTGAGGTGAGAATGACTGACCAAAGCAACAAGCTCTGCTCTGCCTGAAAACCTCTGGGTTCGGTTCAAATGAACTCTAGTGCAGTTTAGATACAGATGTGAGTGTAGATGCTCCAAAAGCAGGAAGCGGCCTAAAGTGCAGGGGATTCTGGGTAAATGCAACCAAAAAAATGTGCTAATCTAGCACTAGCATGAGAAATGGCTCGTGTTTTCTTTTATATTTTTTTTAGCAAATAAAAAAGAGAGATCTTGCTACTTCTAAAATGAACCCCATTTAATTTTTGTTTGCATTTCGTGAGGAAGGAGATGGCGCTCAGTGTCTTCTTTTGAGGTTTTCATGTTGTTCCCTTGAGTGGTTTTTGGTGCAGCGCCCCCACAGGTGACGTGAGGAACAGGTTAATCAAACGGTTGGTTTGTTTTACTCAGTTTCTTATTTTCCCCTTTTTGATCAGTGGCAATGGATGCACAAAAACAAATTTATGCACCAGCAAAACAGGAAACTATGCTTTAATTATTGCTGTAAAAACAAATGAATAACATTTTTATTTAAAATTTATTTTGAAGATAATTGCACTTCTGGTGATTTATGTCTTACGATCATATATATTTTTGACTTTGAATAAATTTACTCAATTTAAAAGTTGGATTTTTCTAAATTTTACTATTCAAAATTATTTTAATTCATTAAAAGACGTATGTTTTTTTTCCACATTCTCACCAGAAGTAACAATGTATTTCTTCTCATCTTTGAAAGAGGACAACAGTGCAGTATTTCAAATTCATATTTAGACATCAAAGTTCAGCAGTAGTTCTTCAAATGACGAGACGTTTGGATGCTGGTAGACGGATCGTCCAAAATCCCAGTTGTAGCACCAGAATCAGCTGCAGAGTCTTTCAGCCGCTCTGACCTGTGATTTTTCACGGTTTTGATTTCTTTGTCGAAAGCCGTTGGCTTCATAGTTTAACTCTCGTCATTCATCATAGATTCTACAAGCCAGAAACACCAAACTGCTGCTTCCTTTAGGTTCGGGATCTAAAAGAGACATCAGTGCACACCTGTGATATCAGAGCGCTCTGTGATGCTTTGTCTTTGTAAAACATATTTAAAGCTGATATGCATCGTCTCATAAAATGTGACTTTTTTATGCATCTCAGCACAAATCCCTCATGGCTTCTCCTCCGATGTGTCTGAACGGGCCTTTCCACTCTGATCTCCCCACACAAAGATTTATGAGCCGGGCTGACAGAGTGGGCTGTGGGACCCCCCACCACTCCCACTGAGGCCCAGGGCGAATCCACCCCCCCTACCTGCCCTCTCCCAGGTGCATGCAGCCCTGCAGCCATACCTGTCTTCATGAGAGGGGGTGGTGGGGGGCCAGGCGGGCTGCCACCAATTCTCAGCTCTCCTTCATTTGTAAAATGTCAGACGCTACAAATTTTCTTTTTATTGCTGATGATCCCGACCGCCCTCTTCCTGGAACAATGTCTTCTGATTTCCAGTTTTTGTCTGGTTCACGCCTCGGATCGGTGACGGGAAAGACGGTGGAAGCTTTTGGGAAGTGATGGAGGAAGATTTTGAGCATTTCTCTGCACAAAAGAGGAGAAGTGTCTCAACAGGAGGAAACAGAAAGTTCCCGCCTTCATCTCTGAATGTGACTGCACCTGTGTTGGAACGGGTGTGGAGTTGGATTTTTCCACCTGACCCAGTTCATTATGCCTCCCAAAGTAAAAGCATCGCACAAAAACTGGATGAAAAGCTGAGCGATGTGTTCTGCATTCAGTCTTTTATTTATTGTAGCAGTCACAGCTTGTTGCCGCTCCCTCCCCCCCCCCCACACACACACTATCTCTGGGGGTTTCAGGCTGCTGCTGCTGCTGCTGCTGCTGCTGCAGACACAATGGTGGCATTGACTCAGGTGATCCGACGCGTTCTGTCCTTGTTTCTCTTTTCATGGCTGAGCAGGACGTCTTTAGCGGTGAGGCCAGGTGAAAACCTGTGCAGGTGTTTGCACAGACAAAAACAAGCGGATGTGTCTGTCAAGTCCTCTGCAGGACCACGAAGAAAAATAAACCTCAGCCACATTTGTTGACTTTACTTTGCACCGATTCGTTTCTGCTTCTTTGTGTCTTAAGAATCAAATGCTACGCTTTGTTTTCCTCTCACAAGACTGATGGACAGTTTGCACGACGTCCTCCAAGGACTTCTGTCTTGAAAGCAGCTGCAGGTGCATCACAATAAATTTAAATATCATCAATACCTTTATTGAGTTAACTGAATAAATACAAAATGTGAAAATCATATATTATACACTCCACAAACGCAAAATCTGACTTGTTTTTTTCCATTTTCTAGTGCAAATACTTTACAACACTAGAACTAAAACAAAGCTAACACAAGTAACTTTCCAACAAGAAATAGAAGACTGTTTTAAATTCCTTAATATTGATGAAAAAGTATTAGATCCACTTTCAGATGGGAAAACTGTTTTGTGAAATAATCTGCTAGTGGAAATAAAAATCCCACTAGAAGTTCCTGTTTATTGCTGGACAGTTATTCGTAACATATTTGAAAAGGATATCTCCTAACTGAATCCCATAAAATTCTCCGTTTTTGTTGCAAACTGTAATGATTCAGAGTTCACTGCCTCCCAGACGTAACCCGCCTGTCCAACGTTTCCCTGCTTATAAGCTCCTTTGTTCCTTTTGCAGTTTCTGCGGGTGGATCAGGATAAGGAGTGCAACATGGAATGCACCGGAGCGCCTCGGAAGCCCCTGTGTGCCTCTGACGGCCGGACCTTCACATCTCGCTGCGAGTTCCTCCGAGCCAAGTGCCGCGACCCCCAGCTGGAGGTCAGCCGAGGGCCGTGCAAAGGTCAGGTCACGAGTCACGCTTCAGCACTGCTTTGGGGGGCCGGGGGGCCTGGAAGGTTTGCGTTAGAAGCCACTTCAGTATAATTAAATCTTTGAGATAGAGGAGCAATCAGAAAAATAAAAAGGAGGGGGGGGGCTGCCTGAATGGATCCAAGGTTTTAAGTTTTGTTTGCTAATACAATAAACATAAAATGATTTGATTTGTTTGAAACTTATTTACTGGTTTGAATTATTTCAGCTCTATAAATGTCTGCCAAGACTCATTGGTCTCATCAGAGTGATGTTAAGCTCTGGGCTTCAGATGCATTAATTCCCCTCAAACCTTTCAGCGTTTTGTCATGTGACAACCACAAACTTTAGCTTATTTACTGTAATAAACCAAAACTGAGGCTGCGTTCGGGTCGAATGCAACACAAATCAGATTTTTTTGCCCATATGTGACCCATGTACTTTACTTTCACTGCCATCTGAACGACCCGATTCTGATCTTTTCATCCCCCCACAAAATCTGATCTATCCCAGCTCTATATGTGGAACTAATTCAGTTCCATATCTGATTACAGTCTGAACGGTTATGTTAATCAGGAAGTTAAAAATGTCTGAGAATTATAATTATGAACTCATAAAAGAAGTCAGTGACGCATCACATCACAATCCCACCACTCTTAGCTCTGACATCCAAACAAATCTTTCTACAGGAGCTGCAGTCAATGCTCCACAAAAGGTCATTGCTGTTAGCTGTGCTTTCCTTTTGTTAACTATCATCTTGTGATGAGACACTTCACTGCTGAATAAAGTTTAGTATTGATCCAGAGATGGTGGCATCCATCATCACTTCACCAGAAGACTGAAGGGGTTTCTAGAACGGACAGACTCAAGACTCAGGAAAGCTGAATATAGATGAGAACAAACACAAGGTTTTTAGTAAAACAACTATTTAAAACCAGGGAGCATTTTGTTCCGTAAAAAAATATGAGAAACTTGAGAATTTAACACACTTATTAGTGAGGGATGAAAATCCAGAGAGCTCAAAGCAGCTCAAAGACTCGTTGGAAGGAGGAAGCCCTTGACCCAACGCTTCGCCCCCCCACACCTCCACCCTCTCACCAGCTTCATATACCAGTTCATCGCTCGACAGACTGGAGACAATGTCCCTTTCTTATCATGCTACAACACTAATGCAGAGAATGCAAGTGAAAAGATTTGCTTTAAAAAGTGTGGCATGATGGAAAACCGCTCAATGATTTTGTACCCATGGTGGGTTTCCATGGCAGTCTGTCTGAGCAGACATCTGGACGTAGCTGACAGTGACGCTACACAAAATAGGGGCTTCCAACTAGGAAGCTGAAAAGACAAGAGTCCATGAAATTGGTTATGCATGCATCAGTAGCACTACCTCCCTCATCTCTCCCCCTGCCTCTGGACTGAAAGGCCCGGCAACGGAGAGCCGGTCAGCTGCTAAATAACCCAGAGGGCCGGTCTGCTTTGAAAGCACAGGGATGGTATTGTGTTCAAGGATGGAGAGAGTGGCACCACATTTGTTTCCTATCACCGCGCTCAGACGATGCAAGTGTCCCGTCATTTTTTCCAGACATTTTTGCCTCGGAGGACGACGGCTTTTTAGATTTTCCACTGCAGCTAAACTCTGGAGCTCCTGAGCTCACTGCACTCCCTACATCCGGAACATCCTGCATCTCCCATCGGTGTCGCCTGAAACACGTGTCCACCCTCCAGACGGAGAAACACCAGCACCAAGTGGACACTCCAACGTGTGCCAGGAACTTTCACCCTGCTGACCCGAGTGGTGAATGTTTTCTAACTTACTGTGAGTCATTGTATTAATGAGATTTGAAGCTGTCAGCCAGAGAGGCACCGCTTGGCAGGCTGCTGATGTGTCACAACAAGTTACCATCAAACTCATCGCTGCTCCACATTTCCCTGAGTGTTTGCACAGCTGGTGCTGTTGGCCAGGTGAGCTGAGGCACCTGAGGAATGACAGGATGAGCCTCAGCCCCGACTGCAACATGTGAAAACTCAAGGTGTGCACAGGTGAAAAGGTCCCGACCCACATTTTCTGCTGAGAAACGCTGTAAATTCAGACAGTTGAACTTTAAGGCGATAGTAATGCAGACGTTAAAGGACGGGTTTGGTTTTCCTCGTGCATCAGCCCTTTTTTTTAGGGTGGCTGGAATATTTGGCTGGATCAAAAAGAGCTGCTTCCCCTGGTAATGGCTTTACCACCAGGTTTTCCGGACTCATTCCCAATAAGACTCGTGTTCCTGCTTCGGCTCCCAGCCGCACAAACATCTGCAGCTTCCGAAATGTCTTGAACCACTTCCCCCTCCTGTGTCTCCTCCCTCCCCTGGTGTTGTTTCTGTTTTTCTTTCATGATCTCCAAGATTCAGCATCTCCCTCTGACTCTTTAAGTATGTCGGTTTCATAGTTGTGGAGTATTTGAAAAAGAAAAAAAAAGCTCCGCTGTGGGCTGAATTATGGCCGTCTCTGATGTTTAGTGACTGTTGTGATTTGTGTTCTCCTCAGAAACATCCAGATGTGTTGCAGAGAAGAAGTACACAGAGCAGCAAGCCAAGAAGCAGGCCTTTGTTCCCGTATGCAACCCTGACGGCACTTACAGCGAGGTAATGAGCAACATTGCATAAATTAAGCTTAAATTCCTAATTAAAGCCAAAACATTTACCCAGAGAAGCCAGTCGTTGTTTGGACTTTGCCAGAGAGTAACACTTGAATGCAAACTGTTATAGGTTCAGTGCCACAGCTACACCGGATACTGCTGGTGTGTGACGCCCAATGGGCGACCAATCAGTGGGTCTTCTGTCGTCAATAAAAAACCTCGATGCCAAGGTGGGTGAACTCTGAATTTAATACTTTAAGGAATCTTATCATCCTCCAATCCAGACCTGGAGGACCAGCGTCCTGCAACTTTTAGATGTATCTGAGTCAAACAACAAGGTCATCAGCAGGACTCTGGAGATCTGGACCGTTTACAGAGGAGCCTGATTCAGGCGCGTTGGACCAGGACATCTAAAAGATGCAGGACACGGTTATAGAAGACTGGCTTCAAGTCCAATCAAAATGCTTTTAAACATCTTGAATCTTTTCTTCATTGTCACGCTATAACCATAAACCTCAATGTGGTTTTTTTAACAGACTGTGAGATATAATGTTTTTTGAAGCTCTGGTGTCATTTATTTAAAAGTAATTGGACAGAAAATAAGGAGGACAGAGGGGGGGACATGTAGCAAATGGCCGGCGTCGAGGTCTTCAACCTCTGCACATGGCGTTCTACCAGCTCAACTACAAGATATAAATTTTATATCCTTATATGTACTGGATTCAGAGTCTGGACTTTGACTGGACCATTCTAACACATGGAGGTGTTTTTCTGTGGCCTCTAACAGGGTTTCCTCTTTATTCTGGGCTTGACTGTGGCTCAGTGAGAGGAGAGCTTATCTTGCAGTGTCCAGCTTTCAGTACAGGTTTGATTCCTGTCACACATCGTCATGCTCCAGAGAAAGGCATTTAACTCCAAGTCACCTGTGATTAGAGAAGTGAATCTAAATTCAGTCCATTTACCATTTAGTTCCAATCACATTTCTATAAACTTTGATCAGCCTCCCTGTCACTGGTAAACAAAGGTATTCATTCCCACAGCATGTTGGTGCCACCACGCTGTGTCGCTTTGCACACGCTGTATGGATTGTGGCAAACTCCACTGAGGGACATTTTTATTGCACTTTTTCAACATGTTTCTAGAGTGTTTAACTTATAGTTGTCATGGCAACAGATCCTCCATCCTGAGTTGTGGACATCTGCTTCACTTCCTTTGCTACTTTGGGCCTCTTGGCTGCTTTTGCAATGATTACTTTTATTGCTCGCCCTGCCTGGGTAGATGGACCTCTGTGTGTTGCCAGGTTGGTCCATCTTCTCTCCATGTTCGGATGATGGGTTGAACTCTGAAGCCATTTTGTTTTAGGACTCTGCTTTAAACTTCTCCACAACTTTCTCTCTGACCTGTCGGCCATGTTCCTTGGTCGCCATGATTCTATTCTTCATTTTATGGGCTGATGATATATGAATCCCTAACAGTGCAACATTGCATTTTAAGTTTCTAAAGAGAGGACAAAGGGATCTAGTTGTAGGCTCAACCCAGGCAGGAAAATTGCTCAACTCTCCAGGCTGCGGTCTAAACAAGCCGGGTAGAAAATCTATGATGCAAAGTTAAGCAACAGAAGTTATACTGTAAGGAATGTGAGAGTTGGAGGACAGTCCCTGCCACACAACCCCCTAAATAATGCCACATGTCCTGTCTGCACATCCCTGTCACCGCCTGGGAGGCTGTCGGTGTCTCACTAGTCAGAGGGTCTCAACCCAGCAGCAGCTGGTGCAATGCAACTTCCAAATCTACATTAAGCATAGTGGTTTCCACCAGCTACAAAAGGGTCCAGATGGGGCCCAGTGGTCATGTTGGAGTGGTGCACCAAGAAAGTCTACCTCTGTTCTGAATACATCTGTTGGTTTTTAGGTTCCAAACAGGACCGAGCGGCTCCTGTAGAACCCAGACCAGGTGAGAGGATTATAGAAACACACTGACTCCTCAGAAATGCATGTTCAGTCTGGCATTGTTGGTGTCATCTGTTGTAGTGACAGCATGGTTTTATATTTGATTGTGAAGTTAACATTAGCAACGTTTGGCAGTAGTAGCTAAACAGGCAATAGAAAGGTAGCATGACTGAATGATTACCTGCAGCCAGTTGGATCAGCTTAACAAATGAAAATATAATGTCTTAAAATCTTCAGAATCCACTATTTAAAATAAAAGCAGCTCAGGTTTTTTTGTAATTGTGACTCCATTGTTTTTCAGGTTCAAAACAAGACAGAGGGACTTCCATAGATCCAAAACCAGGTGAGAAACATGAACTAACCAACACGGTTTAGATTTTCTCCCTGGATATAAACTACTGGTGTGACTATTTGACAACAGATAGGACAGGATCAAATTAAATACTTAATTGTCCATTTGGATAAAGTAGAATATTTTCTTCAGCATCTAGCAAGAAAAGGCCATATAAACATGTTCTAAAATGAACAAAGTTCATAGCTAAAACTAATAAACCACACATTTTGAGTTATATATTTATGATTTCTTCATGATTTATTACTTAAGGATTTTTAGGCTTTATGCGCCAAGCTGTATAGATTGTCAAAATCTAAATTTATTCTCATTTTGTGCTTGAAAATCCTTAGCATGACTAATTTATGTTTTTTTATCCACCGATATACCCCACATAAATCATATGGAGAAGATAATCACATGTATTAAATCTGTTATTTTCGTGGTTTGATTTCGTTTCTAGGACTGAATTTGTGGTTTACTGTAACAGACCAAAAGCAGCTTAACCTGCTATCTTCACCAGGCAATAAAATCAACAAGCATTACCTCATGAGCCTCTTGTTTAACATTTTTTACTCTTCAACTTGGTTCTTTTTCAGCCGAAGCCTCAAGAGACACAAGGAAACATCCACCGATTAAACTCTAGCCTAATTCCACTCTGTCTCTCATTAAACCTCTGCCTTTTTTCCAGATAAACAACCACTATGATCTCCTTTGTTTCAGCACCAGAAATGGTTAAATCTGCTCAACTTGTTTAGATGATGGGATTTGAAGTTTTCCCAAAGAGCTTGATTTGGGTTTGGTTGGATAGATTCCTGATGTGATAGCGTGTGTAATCATTTGTGTTATTCATGCCAACGTGACTGTGTGCTTTCCCTCTGTTAAGGCGTCCATCTTAGCCAGGTCGTTACACATACATCAAGTGGGGAGGAGTGTGGGAAGGAGGGCGAGGGAGGGACAGGGACAGGCTGTGGTTCAGTCTGAACTGCTTGGATAAACAGCGTGGTGAAAAGAAGAATAAACTGTAGGTTTGTGGTGTGCCAGCACCAAAAATAGCTGTGATTGCATCAATATTTGGATTTAAAAGAACCCCATCAGAACCCAAAGCGCTTCACAACACACAGTGACTTGCAAAATGATTCATTGCCCTTCATGTTTTCCACATTCTGTCACGTTACGACTGCAAACTGCAGTGTATTTTACCGGAACTGTATGTGACTTTACATGTATGAACACAACGTAGCCCAGAATTGTGAGGTGAATTTCTGTTCACCCCTCTTCTAGGCTAATAACCCAAAATTAAATGTAGGGTAGCCAATTGCTTTCAGAATTCACCCAATTAGAGTCATTTATGTTGTGTTGATAGACCAACACAAAGTGGTGCATAAAAGTCGAAATAATGGTTGCTTTCAATTTTTTATTGCATTTTTTTTTTACAAATTTTTAAAATCTGGGATGCAGTTCTTTTCAGCCCACTTTAACTCTGATACCCATAAATAAAACACTATAAAATCAGGTTCCCCTCAGAAGTAAATAGAGCCACTTAATTAGTAAGTAGAGTCCATCTGTAAGTCATTTAATTTCAGTTTAAATCCAACTTTTCTTCAAAGCCTCCGGCTCTAACGGCCGTGTGGAACCAGAACCTTTTCATCTACTTCACTGGTTCTGTGCTGAGTCGGCTGAAAACGCTACAACAGAAGAACATCTGTCACTGACTCCCTTACAGTAATCCAACTGAACATCTGTAAGGACAATGAACAGAAAGTTCAGCTAACATCGTTTCTATGTCCTCCATTGTTTTGATATTGTCATGTAAGGATCACGATGCACTACTTCTTGGTTCTGGGTCCACACAACCTTTGAAAACCACGTCCACTAGAGTTCAGTTGTAATGAAAAAACCATTTGAACCAAGCAGAGCCATGATGCTGAAGGAAACAAGCCTCACAGAGCTCGTTTCCAGAAAACATTTGAACATGGAAAGAAGATGGCAAAACTGCAAACCTACCGAAAGCTGGAGTCCCACATAGAGCAGCAGGTCAACGGGCGGCTAACCTACTAATACGACAATAAACCTACAGTCAGAGCTGCAATGCAAAGGTTTAGGCTACATTTATAAGACCACTGCCTTGAAGCGTTCAGTATTTTCAGATGTTGATCAGGGAAAAGTTCCATGTTTAGAAACCTTGAATCTGCTGTATTGTCATGCCAGGCCTCCAGATGGCGCTGTGATTTTAGCAGGACGCCAACATCCACTTCAGAGCTTTAGCTTCCACCTCACCATCTTCTAGCTCATTTAGAAAATGTCAACGCTTCTCCGTTTCTGATGAACAAAGTGTTCATGTTCTCTACATCATAAACCGAGCAGGTGAAGTAGTGCAGCGTATTGCTGTTGTTCTCTGGTCATCCATGACCATAACAAACCCTGCAGCCATTTTTCTGCACATATGTACTTCCTCAAGCGCAGAGGTCTTCACACCGCTGCGGGGAGTGTTTCCAAAAATTTCTACTCCAAAACCTGCTTTCAAAAAGAGACGCCATGCACTGGAGTAAACCTGCAGCTGAATCACAACAAAAATGTGTAAATAGGGCGATAGATCAGAGCAAAAATAGTTTAAATAACGGCAGAATCCTAAATCTGACAATCCTGGAGACAGTTGAGAATTCCTGTTCACTGCTTGAGCTTTTTTGAAAAGAAGAACTGGCATAGATTTCAGTATCTATTCGCCAAGCTGGTCATGCCAAAGGACTTGCAGCTGCAACTGTGACAACAGGTTGTTCTGCAAACTATTTACTCAAAGGGACTGAATCCAACTGCAGAGTTTTATTTGTTACATATTCTGGATAAGGTTTATCATTTTCTCATTACTGCCTACCTTATGCTCCACTTTTTTGTTGATTTATTGCATAATTTCTCTTAATAAAATGGTTTTCATTCAGCCCCATGTGACAAACTTCAAGGTGCTTTCATATTTCTGCAATGCAGCAGTTTTTACATCGGAACAGAAAGCTTTTAAACACCAAGAGTCTTGCTTTAAGCACAATTTAGCTGCTTGACTTGAATCATTTTTTTCACATTCTGGAGTCATATGCAGCCGATGACTGACAAACGGCAGTAAAACTAATGCCTTCTGACCACAAATAGCATGGGGGTTTCCTGGCAGATGCTAAGAGAGGTGTTACAGTCATGTAAACGGCCACAAAGTAAAGATCTGTTATTAGTGGTTTACTGTAAATCCAACTCATGAATATGCCTTTGAAATTGAGTGGGATAATAGCCTGTCTGACTCAGTCACACTAACTGATTGCATTTCAACACAGTGAACAGACATGAGAAGATGAATGGCTGGCAGAACAGCCTCGCCTTTAAAGTAAATTATTGATTTTCACTTGAAATTCATTGTTGAAGAAAGTTTTTATTCCCATTAAGCTCCTGGTTGTGGAGCCACATGTTAGTGAAGCAGTTTGTGAAACACCTCGGTGTTGCAGCAAGTGACCCAGCCTGAGGTTAACCACACCGACTGTCATGGTCTTCACCCCGAGCCGCCCTCCCTGCCTCTCTCCCACCACAGAACAAACAAACAAAAACCAAACACATATACTCAGATTTCCCTCTGGTAACTGGTTCACCTCACACTTGCCAGCTGCAGTTTTCACCTATAAATTTTCCCACCTTTCCACAGCTTTTTTATCCACACGAAAAGATGGAAAAAAAGCAGGAATGACTGGTTCCAGTTCTCCTCATCTGTAACGGATCTGTTTTACCCTTTTTAGCATTGCAGGTCAACTCTTTCACGCATCCAGCGTGTTTCCATTCTGTTCTTCTCTTCACTCTTCCCCCCTTCATCTTTCCTGTCTGGGCAACGTGCAAAATCACATTATAATGTGTTGTCTGACCTTGCTAACATTTGTAATTGTAGTCTCTTTGCAAATATTCTCCATTCTAAATGCAGAGCCTATCCCAGTGGAGCCACCATCTCCTCCAGAGGAAGAAGGTAAGCTGCTCTTCATCAATAAAGTCTTACAGTTGTTGTGGGGATGATGAGGGAAGAGGAGTTCAGGATGACAACAGAAGCAGGAGAAAAGATGGCAGAAAGAGTCCATGATCAGATTGCACTTTAAGACCATACAGGAAACATCCATCCATCCATCCATTTTCTTACACCCTTTATCCCCTAATGGGGTCGGGAGTTGCTGGTGCCTATCTCCAGCTGGCATTCCGGGCGAGAGGCAGGGTACGTCCTGGACAGGTCGCCAGTCTGTCGCAGATACAGGAAACATATCGTCTGCAAAATAAAGTCTGTAAACTTTATATCTCTTTATGGGAGTTTGAAATAACTTTGTTTCTCTAAATATGTCATAAGGAAACTATGTGTCTCTATGGATGCTAATCTTCAGGATGAACAACCCCCGAAAGGAAAGGACCAACCTTCAGCCATGTGTCTCTGCACCAGAGCCGCTTTCTCTGAATCTGACACAGTTTGTTTTCACGAAGTTTAATCTCAAACTAAACACAAACCAAATCTAATCTCAACTTCCATGTTTCACACACTCATTCTGCTCCCAATTGAAACCAATTGCAACATTTTAACGTGGAGTTAAGGATTAAGGTACTGCTGGTGAAGAGAGCAAGAGTTTTATAAAACAGATGCATCTTTTCAGCTGACTTGTGCTGTACGCTGGATTTGGACTATTTACATTCAAGGCAACATTTTGAATTTGACTTGGAACACTATGATCACCTGATTGATCCAGGGCTTCCTCCACTTCTTTTGGAGAAAAGCATCACGGATGGAGTCGCATGAAAAATGATCCAATGATCTAGACTTTAGTCCATGAATCATAACTTTATTTGAAATGTAAACATCTTTCTCCTAAAATGTTGATTTCATGGATCTGCCAAGTCTTCCTCCCACTCTGATGACTGGATCAAGACTCTGAACTTCTTTTAAGAAGCTCCTTGTCTCGTTATCATTAGCTACCATCTCCTCCTTTAGCCAGGCTTTGACAGGGGAGTCACACATTTCTGCCTCCAGACCTTGTCTTACTCTTCCTGGTTGTCACTGACTTCTGACTTCTTCTTTTTCTTGCCATGTTTTTATTTCTGTCATAAATATCTGCAATGTTAGCTTGTTGTAGTTTGTTGGCCTCAGCTGCGATCACCCAGCGTCTGCTGGATACCATGAAGCCGCCCTTATCCAGTCTGAATGAGATTCCAGAGGCCTTGATGTGTCCTAGTGAGGTAGATCAGTGAGTCAGTGTTTCAATCTTGAGGCCATTCATGTAAAGGAGATACTTGATGATGGCTCCACTTCTTATCTGGTATTTTTTGTAACTTTTTGTGATGATCTGGCTGAGGAAAGTCACGTCAAAGCACAACTTCAGCAGAGTGAAATCATTAGCTTGATATAAACCTTTGAAACTCAACTGTTACAACTTTTAGTTTCTTGTTTTACCATTCCAGACAATCCAGTGTCCATCGCCTCAGTTTCTGGTGGTTCGTTATCCAAAGATTATTAGAACCTCAATGAATGACATTTTCCCACTTTTATCAACAGCAGCCACATGTAGCTGACTTTGTCCTCTCCTGAAGTCTGTGTTTCATAGCATGTAGCTTGTTGAACTACCTGGGTTTTCTCAGATAACATGTGCTTTGGACTCTTGCTAACAATGCTGTGTTGATGATTTCTTTCAGACGTCACTTCCCCGTACCCTGACCTGTGGTCGGTGCACTTAAACAGCAACCGGCAAAACAGATCCAGAGCATCACGTGAGTTTCTTTAATGCTGAACTTTGCGAAGTCTTCAGATCTCAGCAGAAAGTCCATGTCAAGTTTGTCTGACGTGTGTAAGCAATCACAGTTTGAGGCTGTTCCTGTCTTTTAAGGACAGATGGTGGGTTGTGAAACCAATAGATCTGGGTGTTGAAGTGCATCGGGCTTTGAGGATCCGTTTCACTGTGGTTTCTTGTATTGCTTCAAACCTGTAATTATCACCACATGGCACAAACACAGGATCTCCAGCTCTTCTCTTTTTACGCACGTGTGTGTTTATCTTTATACCCCCTCCATGCTCATGGAGGAAATATGTTGGTTTCTGTATTTTAGACTGGCCCATAGATGAGAACCTTCTGTGTATGTGTGGGTCTGTGCGTGAATCCCATTATCATAATTTACAACCAATAATAAGCCTGAGAAATGCTGCATTGGTGGTTTTGATTACCATGTGCTCTTTGGAGTATTGGGGTGAAAGAAACGCCCCAACCCCAACAAAGTGAGCCCATAAAGAGGCACTGGAGTGAAGAGAGTTAGTTTAGAAAGTGGAGAGGTATTTCATTTGGTCTCTTTTGTGTGGCTGAAGATACTCTGTGAAAATAAACAAAGAAAAAGAATATCCATAATCCCACAGCGGCTTCAGAGCCTTGAGGCGCTCAAAGAGACTAGAGAGCGAGAGCTTGGCAATAAAAGCTCGTACTCTAAAACGTCCTCCTTTCTTTCCTGGCTCTTATCTCCCTTGGAGAGCTGCATGAAACACGCTGCTCTCTCTAGGAAATACAGTTCCTCTCCCATCCAGCACACTGCATTTTCTTCGTATGTAACAAAAGACAAGATCATAAAAAATTATGTTTTTTATGGACATTTGGAGCAAGTACACATATAGACTCTAATGATCACTCTGCTTTCTTTCTTTCTCTCTCTCTCTCTCTCTCTCTCTCTCTCTCTCCCTCCCTCTCTCTCTCTCTCTGTCTCTCTCTCTCGCTCCCTTACTTGTGGGACCCTAACCTCTTCTCTCCCACTCTCCCTCCCCCATCTGACTCCCACCTCCGTCCCTCCCTCCTGGTGACAACAGAGCCTCTCACACACACACACATACACACGCACACAACCCCTCCCCCAATCATGCACCCACCTCCTCCCCCTTCTGTCTTTTGTTCAAACTATTCTAGCAGGAAGGGAAAGAGAGAGGAGAGGGAAAAGTGACCAATCATGCAGTGTCAGAGAAGAGCATAATGATCCCTGCTGTGTGTGCATGTATGCATGCATAAATATATATATCAGTGTGTGCAGAGGTGCATTGGAGTGTCCTCCCACTTGGGAGATTGGAAGCCCTCAGTTTGATGAATGGGCGTGCTGGGACACATGCGAGGGCAGATTTTTTTGAATTTTCTCCTTCAGTGATCACATGAGAAGTTCAGTTATTGCCAATGACTTCTATCGATCCGGTGCATTGATCTGAGTGTTGTTGGGAGGGAGGGCTTGAAGCAACCGTGTCAATATTACCTAAGTCCTGTTGTGACCCATCCCCCTCAATGCACCGCACACAAACATGCACACACACACACACACACACACACACACACACACACACACACACACACACACACACACACACACACACACACACACAAACACACACGCACACACACACACACAGGACTCATCACTCTGCAAACATGCAGTAAAATCAGCTCAGATATTTGACTCAGTGGAGTCACTTTTCACCTGGAGTTTATTTTAATAATCCAAACATTTACACAAAGTTACATTCTTTTTTTCTTTCTTTTTGAGGCATTAATTACACACATTCAGGTGGTTTTGCACACAGAAGCACAGCTGTGACTCTGCATTTAGAGTTATGTTATAGGCTGCTCATGTTACCATGCATGGAGCTGCAGGATGCGCCGCTTCAGCTTCAGATAGGATTACACACACACACACACACACACACATGTGAACATGTTGGACACATGTGAGCTATGTTTCAAAGATTAGTTGCTAATAGCAAAATCCTCTTAATTTTATGCTGCCTAAAATATTAATGCCCTTTAAATGTTTCATGTTTTGTTTAGTTTTACATCCAATATTTTATTAAGATTTTATTTGATAGACCAACATAGAGTACCATGTAGTTGTGAGATGAATAAATGGTTTAAAGTTTTGGGGTTCTAAATGTGTGGCATTTGTATTTATCCTCCCTTTAAACCAGGTACAGCTGTATGTATTCATGGTTTATCTCTTCCAGCTTTGCTTGTCCAGTGACTGGACAGATACCATCTCTTAACATATACTTTCAAGTCTGGCCTCAACTTCTCTGTTAGATCTGAACTTTGTTGTTGCAGCGTCTGAATATGCTTTGGAATAAACCATTTGATTGTAGCTCTCATGGTTGGGCTGCTGATCTGCTGGAAAGCAAAACCTTCTCCCTGTGTCAGGTCTTTTGCAGCAATTAATATATTGTCTATGTTTGACTGTCGCTCCACCAACTTTGACCAGTTTTTGTGTTCTTACTGAAGAACAGCATCCCCACAGCATAATACTGTTACCACCATGTTTCACTGTGGTGATGGTTTAACAATTGTTTAACAGGCTGAAATGCACTTTGGTGCTTCATGTAGACAAAATCTTACTTCTTTCACATCTTTGTTGAATCGCTTTCATGGCTTGTGGCAAATCTATGTCTTATTTTGAGCAGTAGCGTCATGGATCAAACCCTGCATCACGAGATGCTTATTGTTTTACCACCTGCTCATGTTTAACACATCTCCACAGCTTAATCTCTGACCTTTCTGCTGGATTGGTTGAACTTTATGATGCAGTTTAGTCACTTTAAAAACAGTGCATCATTTTCCTTCAGTTTCAGATTTATGTTCTACTCTCTGCTGTTGTATCACAGAAAATCTCAATAAAAAACACAAACGCTATTGAATGCTATTGGATACTGATGTATCACTTTAAATAGAGCTCTATTGCACTCCTTGCTGTTTGCAATGTTGCTGTTTGCTGTTTGCAATTAGTGCAAAAAATCTGACTGAACTGTGAGTTAAAATGTTGCCGCCAACAATAGTGGAGAGACTTGTTACAAGACCTTTCATAGGTGACTCAGAAGAGTAATGGTTAGTGCAGCGCTCAGCCCTTTCAGCCTTACATGCTTTGCTGACAGACCCTGAAAAAAAGCCACTTTGTTATTCTGCAGACAAGAAAACAATACATCTGAACAATCCCAAATGTGCTGCAGAAGCTGTTCCTTTCATCACAGGTAAGGTGGGTGGCTTGATACATTCTCACTGCCTGAGTCGAAACTGCCAGAGGTGTTCTGTCTCTTTACTGCTAAAAGCGCCGCTCCATATAAGAATAAAAATGCCTAAGTGGGTCAAAGGAGAAAGAGGAAGGACCAAGGCCAGAGTGAGCAGGTCCAAACATAAAGGCGCGGCTACCAGCAGCAGGTTGAAGGATAAAGTTTGCTGACAGATTTCCATTACAGCTCCCCCACTGTACAGCAACGCAAACATATAGGAAGACATAAACGCTCATCCATGTTAGACATTGTGTAAATTAGAAATGGTAACGCTGTGCGTCTTTGGGCCTGTGGGTGGGAAAGGTCACATGATATCACGCATGAGAAGCTCAGCTGTTAGCCATTCTAATTCTGTCTCAAGCAGCTGAGCACTGACCCACTGCTCCACTGAACTGTCCCTGTAACGATACTGGTGCAGGCATGTGTGTGTGTGTTTGTGTGAGAGTGCGTGTGTGTGTGGATGACTGTGTGAACATGTATGGGGTTGGAGTAACTGTTAAAAATAAATTAAACGCAGGTAACACTTATGGATAACCAGCTTTGCTTTGTTGCTATAAAGGAGCAAATCAGTGATGAATTGATCAATGTTGAACAACAAATGCAATTGTGGGAAACAATTTGATAGATATTAGATATTTAGGTTAATGGTGAGTGAAATAATAAAGAATGGAAGGACAACAACAGGGATTTATCGCTAGTAAGCAGTTACTTATCCTGTGTATATTGTTAATTAACTTATGATTTTGTATTTCATAGCAAACTAGGAAATACTGGTTCGATTACATGGCTTGAACAATAACAACATGTTAACATTTGCTATGTTAGCGCCTACTTTAACTCCTTTAATCGCATTACAGCAGATTTGGCTTTTTGGCAAAGGTGTTTGCAGATGAGCAGCTAAGATGTTTGCCCTGAAGTGACTCATTAAGGTTCAGGAAGATTTGTGGAGCACTTTATAGACTTCAGAGGAAACACACTACATTCAGTTACCATTTCACACACACATTCACACACTGATGGTGGTAAGCTATATTGTAGTCACTGCTGCCCCAGGGCAGACTGACAGTATGGCTGCCTTACAATCGGCAAGGTGGGTAAGTGGGCAGTCTCACCCAAGGACAAGATAAAAATAATATGTCATGCCACATGTTTTTATGTTATTGCTTTGATCTCTGCTTTAAAATGACGTGTTAACATCATGTCAGCGATCATATGTTTGGCTTAGAGGAAAGTGGCAATGAGGGGCAGGAGAGCTGATATCTCTCTGTCTGCCATGGGTATGTGTCCTGATAATATTCCTACTCAAATAAACTAATAATTAGCTGGAAATTCAAGAAAAGAGGTTGTTCTGCTGTCAGGGGGCCATTTACAGTCCAGTCAGTGCCTGGCCATTCTCCGTCACCCGTGCAGAACTGGCAATACCACCAGACTGATGTGATGCTTTCCATTCATTATTAGGCTAAAACCTTTGGATAGGAGCAAAGAAGTACCAAAACTGAACTTCAGAGGACTGAAGTTAATGTATTTTGTCTGAAGATTGAACTTTCTGATTGTTTGGGACACCTGGTAAAAAGGCTCCTGTGCAGAATAAAAATTGAATGCCATGCAGATAGTTAAGCCTCAGTAATTATCTAATTTAGCTGAAAAGGAAAATCATTTATAAATAACTGGATTAAAACGTTGTCCCAGAGTGATCTGGTAACAAGAAATGTTTTTTTTAATTTTTTAAATTTTTAAATTTTTAATTTTTCCCCAGCAGAACAGAGAAATCAAAATATAGAAATTCAGTGATCATGGCCTGTAAACTCATTTGACCTTGATGGTATTGAATTTATTGCACTGTGTTGTACTTGTTTAAAACGTGCAAAAATGTTTGCTATTGAACTTCAGTTTATAGAGATGGATTTATTTTTTTGAAAAATCAACAAGCTAGAGTAAAGTTTGTTATTATCAAAGTTTCTTTTTGCTGAACCACCTCCTCTAAAAAAGAGGTGAGCTGGAATGTTTCAGACATTTTTAAGCCATTGTTCACAAAAAAACAATGTGATCTGCTCTGTACAACTGTAAACAGGATTTAGCTCCTTATGAGATATCAGTAATCAATAAATCTTGATTTCATTCCTCAATGGTTATTTAGTAACTGAGAGTGTTCTGTTGTACATAAGAGTCACATATGTAGCTACAAACTACTTCATTCCTACCGGTCTGAGCATGTTCAGGGATAATGTGAAGGGTCAATTATGAGGCAAAGAGAGAGAGCAACAAACTCAGAGACAGGGCAAAACAGGAACAGGAAATATTTTGGAAAAGAACAGGATATGTGTGCATTGTTGGTATTGTCTCTCATAGAAGACCCTTTCAGTGCTGTCCAAGTTCTGGTATTTGAGGGTTGGTCTGTGTTTCTGTATTCACTATTAGCCTTAAAGACAGAAATATAAACCAGCATCTGGATGCTACTTTGTAAGCCAAAACTTTAAGCAGATTTTAGTAAAATACATCAGCAGTGCCGATGGCGTCAATAAAAGTGAGCACAATTATAAAGACACATGAAAGGCAATAGCATGTATCCAAAGTACCACTCCTTTGCAAGGGTAAGCGAAGAAAAATGCACACATTCTTTCAATATTTTACAACATGTGTAATAGTTTCACTGAAAGCATTTAGAAAGCATTTAGAAAGCACTGCTTTCTAAAATTGCCTTTCTAAAATGAGTGACACAAACAATCAAACCTTTTTATGATATTCTAATCTTTTCAGATGGATCTGTTTTGCACTCAGTCTGACCAAAGGTTTGGTCAGCTGACTTTGAAAATGCGTCTTTGTTTATTCTTAACATGTTTTCTGTAAATGTTCATTGCAGACCACTATAATCACTGTAATTCAAGTTCATTTTGTCACATAATTTGCTTTTAGCACCATTAAACTCTAAATTCTTGATAACTTTCCATCAGTAAGTAATGTAAAATGACCAGCAATCTCCACGAACTCCCATGCAGCTTCTCTGTTTAGTGACCTAAAGCTCTATCAGATCAGAGCACTGAGACTCAAGACAGACACCCAGGTGGTTTCAGTTAGAGTTTCAGGTCTACATATTTCTACAAGTTTTGTCTTGCAAAACAGACAAATGAACTCACCATCCATTTTCAGGTGAGAATCAAAGAGATGCCTAATAAGCCTGTTATACACGCTCAACAAAGTCATCAAATAGAAGTGTGGTGGGAAATGCAGTTGCTCTTTCTCTAACACAGCCCTCCATTTTTTTCACTGAGCGTCCAGTTCAGATTTTGAAAAGATTTGAAATCACAGGAAAATTGTTATGAGAAATCTTTCCTACTTTTTAATTAGGAAACCAAGAGCATCAGCATATTAAACATCATCTCATAACATGCTTCGGTGTCCAGACGACATTTGAGGTGAAATCTAGCCTTGCCATTGCCGTCCTGTGCAATTCCACTTGATTTTAATCTCACTTTCTCCCTTGGACTTGGATTCCTGCGGTAGAACTTCAACAGGTCCAATCATTGAACAGGAGGAGAAGTTGTGAACAATGACATAAATTGTCTGTTTGAGAATTGTCGTCTGTCTGTAGTTTTAACAATGGCAGCAGAGAAAGTGAAAAAAACCCCAAAAAACTCAACGGCTCCAGGAAGTCAAATCAAGTTTTGTATAGCACACTTGGATAAGTGTGCTATACAATTCAAGACCTTATCAATTACATTTTGCACACTTGGATAAGTGTGCTATACCAATCAGATTCATCACATCACACCAAGAAAACATCATACAGTCACCAATTGAGGGAGCAATCATTTCTCAGAGAGTCCAGAGACTCTACAAAGAACAGGACAGAAGGCTCGTTTTTACCAGGCTGGTAAATCCAAAGTGCTTAAATATAGGACACACAAAAGGCATGGAAACATTTAGATTGTCATTTTGATTGTCATTAAATAAGTCAGTGATACAGGCATAAACCCATACATAACCAAGAGAATGTTTTTCAAACAACACATAATATTATAATTTTAAACAAATGCAAAATACATGTTAATACATGTTAAGAAAATAGAATAAATATCCATCCATCCATTTTCGTCCACTTTTCCAGGACATGTATGGCAGGCTGATTTAGCATATAATCAGACTCAAAATTTGTTTCAATTAAGTCTGTATTTCCACATAAAAAGTACTCCATCTCATTTAAAGATACAAAAATAAAATGTCATCAAGTGAAAAATACAAAAAATTGTATTTTTCACTTGATGTTGTGTTCTGTTATTACTTTTCACAAATCTGACAAGTAATAACAGAACAGAAACAGAACATAAATTCTGTTCTGATGAACACATGGGGAGCTTAAATGCAATTTCTATATTTAGATATCTAAAAATTTAATTTGAACTAGATAGAATTACGTTCAAGATATCTCGAATTGTAATTACAAATGTGTGATCGTTCAACAGACAAACTTGGTGATATTATTTGAAAGGAATTTGTAAAGAAATTTTGAATCATCAAAATGTAATCGATAAGGTCTTGAATTGCTCTTCTTGTCAGAATGCAAATTATCTTAAATTATTAATCAGAATAGTCTAAATGTAATTGTGTATAGTCAAAACAATTGTTTAGATATTTAAAACGTAATAACAGATAGTTAAACAAAACCATTTTATATATTAAAACGGCTTGCCATAACTCGCACGGAAGTTCTAAGGGAACGGAAAGGCGCTCCTCACGTCATCACAACGTGTGTGTCATAACGCGTCACAAAGAGGAGTGTTGGAAAAGAATGTTGAAAGAAGTGAATTAATTCTGCACTTTGACAAACTGAGGAGAGATGGGATTTATTATTCCAGAAACTAGTTGATATTTGAATTTATTTAATTCATTTGCCTCTTTGAGTTCAATCTCAGTTCAAGTATGGGAAACAAGTGTTGTAGAAAGATGTGCAAATGTCCCTGGACGGGTCGAAAAGTGATTCTTAAAGGTCGCCACTGCTCATACTGTGTTCTTAGGGTAATTGGTCGAGGCGTTTATGGGAAAGTTGTTAAGTGCAAAAATCTAAACACAAAAGAGAAAGTGGCAATTAAGATGATAAAAAAGAACCTCTCACATACTGGCAGAAGTGAAATTTTAAATATGTTTTCGCTCAGAAGGCTTGACCCAGACAGATGCAACTTGATCAAGATGACCGATCATTTTGTGCACAAGGGACACCAGTGCCTGGCTTTCGAAATGCTGGATAAAGATCTTTTTGAATACATGAGAGGCAGAAATTTTAAACCATTGTCCGTGTCAGCAATCCGACTGATAGCGCAACAAATGATTGTAGCCCTACAAGCACTGAAAAGCATTGCCATGGTTCACACCGACATCAAACCAGACAACATAATGTTTGTCAATCATAAGTCATTTCCCTTCAAAGTGAAACTCATTGATTTTGGAATTTCTAAACATGTATCAGAATTACGGACCGGATCTTGGATTCAGCCTGACTGCTACAGGGCCTTTGAGGTTTTGTTGGGCCTGCCACTGTCTGAGAGTATGGACATGTGGAGTCTTGGTTGCACGCTGGCCTTCTGTTACCTGGGTAGGCTCCTGTTTTCTTCCTATTGTCAATATGAAAACATGAAGACGTACGTGAAGTTGTGTGGCCAACCCAGTAATTCTTTGCTGAAAAAAGGTTTGCTTACCTCAAACTTTTTCAACTTAGTTCAGGAAAGCCCTGATGAAATCTGGGAGCTCAAACCTCCATGTGAATATGCAATGACGTCAAAAGATACACCAAAACACCGCAGATACTCATCCAATACGATAGAAAGCTTTCTCAACTTGGAGAAGACAGCTAAAACTCGTCAGGACCCATGTGAACAGAAAGACATCATAGCCTTCATAAAGCTCCTGAAGCAGATGATAATTTTAGATCCAGACAAGCGAATCCGCCCCTCTGAAGCTTACAGACAGGATTTCATAACTATGAAACATCTTGTGGGGTCCTCAAGCAAATATGTGACAAAGGCACGAACAATGGTACAAAAGTGTCAGCTCCAGCCGATCCCAGAATTTGAAACACCAGAGTAGTTGGTTTTGACTCACTCCAAAGAAAAACCAGAACCCTTCAGAAGTACCATAACATTCTCCTCATCTAGGGAAAACGCTAAAGCCGCTTGGAACTAATAGGAACAAGTCACCAGATATAGCTGGAGGAGGAAGAAAACACAACTCAAACTGCAACAGTGAGTAAGCAAAGGAATCCTGGAGAACATAATCTTAATAAAACTGTCTCTTAGCAACACATTAAAAAACTGTAAAGGACAGAATCCACCAACCATGTGATGTTTGTAAATAAACTGAAATCTGAAATAATAATAATAATAATAATAATAATAATAATAATAATAATAATAATAATAATAATAATACCTCTACTTGGCCTGCCACCTTATCGTGGTGGAAGGGTTTGAATGTCCCAGTGATCCTAGGAGCTATGCTGTCTGGGGCTTTATGCCCCTGGTAGGGTCACCCAAGGCAGACAGGATCAAGGTGAGGAACCAGACAAAGCGCAGCCCGAAGACCCCTTATGATGCACAATAACTTTGGACTTGGTTTTCCCTCGCCTGAACGCAGGTCTCCGGGGCCCCACTCTGGAGCCAGGCCTGGAGGTGGCGCAAGATGGCGAGCTCCTGGTGGCTCGGCTTTAACCCCCATTTTAACCCAAATAGGAGATGTAGGTCCCCCTTCTCATAAGTTCACCACCAGTGGGAGGGGCCAAAGGGGTCGGGTGCATTGTGTGGTGGGGGCGGCTGAGGGAGGAGACACTGGCGGTCTGATCCTACGCGGCAGAAGCTGGCTCTTGGGATGTGGAATGTCACCTCTCTGGTGGGGAAGGAGCCCTCACTCTCACCTCAATGCATGGCTCTGGTTCTGGAACCAGTCTCCTTGAGAGGGGCTGGACATACGTCCACTCTGGAGTTGCCCACGGTGAGAGGCGCCTGGCAGGACTGGGCATACTTGTTGCTCCCCATTTTGGTGCCTGTATGCTGAGGTTTACCCCGGTGAACGAGAGGGTAGCCTCCCTCCGCCTACAGTTGGGAGGATGGGCTCTGACTGTTGTTTGTGCTTACGGGCCGAACAACAGTTCAGATTACCCACCGTTCTTGGAGTCCTCAGAGGGAATACAGGAGAGTGCCCCTCCTGGGGACTCCCTTGTTCTGCTGGGGGACTTCAACGCTCAAGTGGGCAATGACAGTCAGACCTGTAGGGGCATGATTGATAGGAACGAACCCCTCAATCGGAACTCGAGTGATGTTCTGTTGTTGACCTTTTGTGCCTGTCATGGATTGTCCATAACGTACACCATGTTCAAGTATAAGGGTGTCCATATGTGCACTTGGCACCAGGATACCCTGGGCCGCAGTTCGATGATCGGCTTGGTCATTGTATCATTAGATCTGCGGCCATATGTCTTGAACACTCGGGTGAAGAGAGGTGTGGAGTTGTCCACTGACCACTACCTGGTGGTGAGTTGGCTCCGGTGGTGGGGGAGGAAGCCAGTCAGACCTGGCAGACCCAAGCGTGTTTTGAGGGTCTGCTGGAAACATCTGGTGGAGTCCCCTGTCAGACGGAGCTTTAACTCCCATCTCCGGCAGAACTTCGAACACGTTCCAGGGGAGGTTGGGGACATTGAGTCTGAGTGGACCATGTTCCGTGCCTCCATCGCAGAGGCGGCTTATCGGAGCTGCAGCTGGAAGGTTGTTGGTGCCTGTCGTGGCGGCAACCCTCGAACCCATTGGTGGACACCTTCAGTGAGGGATGTTGTCAGGCTGAAGAAGGAGTCCTTTTGGGCCTTTTTGGCCTGTGGGACTTCAGAAGCAGCTGATGGGTACCGGCGGGAGAAGCGGCATGCAGCTCGGGTGGTCACTGAGGCAAAAACTTGAGTTTGGAGAGGCCATGGAAAATGACTTCCGTACGGCTTTGAGGCGATTCTGGTCCATCTTCCGGCATCTCAGGAGGGGGAAGCAATGCAGCACCAACACTGTTTATAGTGGGCATGGTTTGCTGCTGTCCTCGACTCGGGAGGTTATGGGCCAGTGGGGAGAATACTTCGAAGACCTCCTTAACCCCACCAAAATGGCTTCCATTGAGGAATCTGAGCCTGTGGACTCTGGGTCGGGCTCTGCAATCTCTGGGGTCGGAGTCGCCGAGATGGTTGAAAGCTCCTAGGTTGCAGGGCCCCAGGGGTGGATGAGATCCGCCCAGAGTTCCTTAAGGCTCTGGATGTTGTAGGGTTGTGTTGGCTTACATAACTCTCCAGTATCGCATAGACATCGGGGGCAGTTCCTCTGGATTGGCAGACAGGGGTGGTGGTCCCCTTGTTTAAAAAGGGGGACCGGAGAGTGTGCTCCAATTACAGAGGGTCACACTCTTATGTCTCCCTGGTAAGGTTTATTCAGGGGTCATGGAGAGGTGGGTCTTTCAGATAGTCAAACCTCGGATTCAGGAAGAGCAGTGTGGTTTTCGTCCTGTTGTGGAACACTGGACCAGCTCGACACCCTCAGCAGGGTCCTGGAGGGTGCATGGGAGTTCATCCAACCGGTCTACATGTGTTTTGTAACCTTGGAGAAGGCATTCGATGGTGTCCCAAGGGGGGCCTTGTAGGGGGTCAGACCGGTGTCAGAATCTTGTCCGCATTGCCGGCAGTTAGTCGGGCTCGTTTCCGGTGAGAGTTGGATTCCACCAAGGCTGCCCTTTGTCACCAATAGGTGCAGCCATGGTGTTGAGGGGATCCGTTTTGGTGGCCTTAGGATCACATCTCTGCTTTTTGCAGTTCGCAGCCGAGTGTGAAATGGCCAGGATGAGAATCGGTGCCTCCAAATCTGAGGCCATGGTCTTGAGCCAGAAAAGGGTAGAGTGCCTTCTCTGGGATGACTCCAATTGGGGTTGTCCTGCCCCAATTGGAGGAGTTTAAGTATCTTGGGATCTTGTTAAAAAATGAGGAAAAAAGGAGCAGGAGATCAACAGGCGGATTGGTGCAGTGTCTGCCATGAAGCGGGCACTGTACCGGTCCGTCAGGGTGAAAAAAGAGCTGAGTCAAAAAGCAATTCTCTCAATTTATCGGTCAATCTACATTCACACCCTCATCTATGGTCATGAGTTTTCCATCATGACTGAAAGAACGAGATCATGGATACAAGTGGCCAAAATGGGTTTCCTCTGCAGGGTGACTGGGCTCTCCCTTAGAAATGGTGAGGTGTTCCGGGCACATCCCACCAGGAGGAGGCTCTGGAGAAGACCCAGGACACGCTGGAGGGGCGATGTCTCTCAGCTGACCTGGGCACGTCTTGGGATTTCCCCAGAAGAGCTGGAAGAATTGGCTGGAGAAAGGGAAGTCTGGGCCTCCCTTCTGAAGTTGCTGCCCCTGCAACCTGATCCCGGATGGACGGATGGACGGATGGATGGATGGATGGATGGATGGATGGATGGATGGATGGATGGATGGATGGATGGATGGATGGATATGGATGGATGGATGGATGGATGGATGGATGGATGGATGGATGGATGGATGGATGGATGGATGGATGGATGGATGGATGACAATAATAATATTAATGCCCTGGGGGCTGCACTGTTACACTGTTGGTGTTACAAAAAATAAAATCTTACCAAGTATTTTTGGTGTAGTTTCTCGTGCAAATATCTCAGTACACTAGAAATAAGAAAAAAAACTTACTTACCAATAACTTTTCAACAAGAAAAAGGACCTTGTGTTAAGTCAATCATTTCTTATAAAAAGTACTAGTTACATTGGCAGATTATTTTTTATATAACATGGAAAAATGTCTTGTGAAAATAATCTGCCAATGGAACTACTTCTTTTTTAAAATATGAAGGAATTATTCACTTAATACAAGGTCACAATTCTTGCTGAAAAGTTACTTGTAAGTTGATTTTGTCTTATTACAAAGGAAAAAACAAATAGAAAGAAGAAAAAACTGAAGAAAAAATAATTTCCATTCAAAAGAAAACAATTTAAAGGTACCATTTCTCAGCTCATAAGAGCATAGTTTTTGTTAACATCATTACTTGAGCCTATTAAATTTTATACTGCATGCCTGGTCTTTTTTAATCAAATTCTTACCTTTTATTCTTGCCTGGCATCATTTCACATCCTGATCATCTGCATCTGAGTACCTCATTGTCCTCTGATATTGAGGAAACAATATTCAACCCTTGTAATAGAGGTTAGATTGATTGCTGACAAATCTGTATTCGGCAGTTCCCTTTCTCTTGGCTGGATAGATTTATGACACAGATTGATGGGGAGGAGGGATGAATTCAGAGCCACCCCTGTTCTGCTTAAAAAAAGAAAGAAAAGCAGTTCAGTGTTCAGTGAGGCAAAGGAAAATAAAGGGAATACTGGGAATAATTAGTGGCCTGGAAGGTTGATGTAACAACCATCCACGTTATGGAAATGCATATACATATGCATTTATAGAAAGAGACATATTTTTTCAAACTGTCTGAAGGTTATTTAGACCAAGTTTTTCTTATTTTGCCTTTGTAGAATTACCAAAGCTTTCTTTATTTGATAAATGTAAGGAAATTTGGCGCAAAATTTTTTAAGGATGCTTTTTGTAACTTTCCTCGTATTAAAAAGTTTGGTCAATTTTTTCAGTGTCTGAACTAACTGTCTTTCAAAATGTATGACTTTGGTCAATCATTATTTTGGCTTTCTTTCCACAAACACATTTGAGTTAATTGGAGTTACAAGAGGCATGGACAGTGGTGCAGTTGGTAGAGCCGTTGCATTGCAGCAAGAAGGTTCTGGGTTTTATTCCTAGCCTGGAATTCTGTGTAGAGTTTGCATGTTCTCCTGTGCATACGTGGGTTCTCTCTGGGTACCCGGGTTCCTCCCTGAGTTCAAAAACATGGCTGTCAGGTTAATTGGTTTTTCTACAGACAGACCAGTCTATCCAGGGTGTACCCCACCTCTTGCCTGGAATGGTAGCTGGAGACCCCACTACAGACAAGGGTGTACAGAAAAAAATGGATTCTGTGTCCCAGAGATTAATGTCTCTTGGTCCAAAATGTGCAGATAGACAAAACAAAATTAGATGGCCTGGAAGGCTACTGGGTGAGGAAGTAGCCTTTACTTCAAAACAAACAAAGACAGATTGCAGTTTGCAAATCCACACATGGATAAAGACCTTCATTTTTGGAGACATGCCCTGTGGTCTGGGGAAACTAAAGTGGAAATGTTTGGTTATAATGACCATCGTCACATTTGGAGGAAGAACAGGGATGCTTTTACCATTTTGTGAAGTATGGGGTGGTAGTATCATGTTGTAGGGATGTTTTGCTGTGGTAGGAATTGGTATACTTCAATAGCATAGATGCCATCACAAGGAAAAAACATATATTGAAGTAACATCTAAAGGCATCAGCCAGGAAGTATTGGGTTTGGCATATATTGGTCTTCCAAATGGAGTATTACCCTAACCTTACAGCCAAAGTGGTTATACAGTGACTTACAGACAAAGAACTTATTGTTTTGGTGTGGCCATCACAAAGTCATGACCTCAGTCCTATGGAGAAGTTGTGGAAACATCTATAAAGGTGTGAGCAGTAAGGCTGCGAAATGGACTCATTTTCACCAGTGCTGTCAGGAGGACTTGACAGGAACTCCAGCAAACTATTGTGAGAAGTTTGTGGAAGGAAATCCAAAAGGTTTGAGTCATATAGTTTAAAAAACAATTATCTCTAATCCTGGCCATGTAAGCTTTGAATTCGAGGGAAGTTACAAAAAAAAATTTATATAAAGATGTGATCCTTAAAGGATTAAGGCTATTAGAATTTTCTTTTCAATAAAAAAAGAGTAACTGCTGAGAGTAATTGGCGTCATCTATGAAAAGCTTAAAACAGCCTTACTATGTTTTGCCTTTCCCTTATTTGACTTTATATTACTAAATAAAATGTTTCATTAAGTGAGAGCATTATAACTGTGTGTAATCTGGCATTTTAATCGCACGGCCCCTTGAGGCATACACATGTCACAGCTCCATGCATTAGGGCAGAGTATGTTTGACCTCAAGCTCCTTCCTACAGGCCGTTCTTTGGCCATTGCCTCCAGATGTTTAGATTGTTTTCTAACCTCTGGAGAAAAAACTGCTGAGTGAAGTGGCTCAACACAAGCAGAGCAGGACAATCTGACGGAAATTAAGGTTGGAGTAAGGTAAGGAGAATAATGCTCCACCAGGTGAGGATGGTCTGATGAGTGTTTTATTTCAGCATGAGGAGCTTGACTGAATAAATGGGAAAAAGGTTCAATTAAAAGAAAACCATGGCAGTGCTGCCACCTAGTGGAGAACATCTTTTATTACATTAACACGCCAAAGAGCCAAATAACACGTCATGCAAAACCTCTCCATGGCATACATTTTAAAATCATTTATATTTGGTTATATCTTTTAAGTTCAATTTACGATTAGAAAACAATCATCAATAGAGGACCAAAACTGCCAGTACTACCTATGCATACAGAAATGAATAAATGGCTTAGTAAACAAAATAAATATGTCAAAACAAACTAATAAATTCACTAAATAAATGGAAATATATAAAGGAACTGCCTTAGCCAATCATCATAAAACAGTTGCATTATATATATATAAAATATAACGTTATAATATTATAACTTTATTTGCTTTTATTTACTAATTAACTTCTGTCATATAATTTTTTAGAGTGAAATAACTGTTTGCATTTTACCCCCTTTTGTTTTTAAATGTTTATATTTAATTTTTCCTTTGTTTTTGTAGTGTTCATAAATTTGTTTTTTTCTCGTTTCCCTTTTGGTTGTGATGGGATGAAGTTGAAGCAATAATGACAGACATTTGTTATCATAACACCACAAACACTCAAACTCACACTCAGATATTCATATTGCAGTTTCAGTTTATTTTCTATTTTGCTGTAATTAAAAATTAAATTACAGATACATAGAAAAACATTATTATTCCAACAGAAGACACCACTCTCGTTATGGCTCAAATCACACAAGGTTACAGCAGAACAGGTGCTCCTCTTTCACTGCCTTCTACTCAGCACATCTTTTCTCCAGAAGGTCACAGCCCTACATTGTGCAGGAATTTTTTCTTTTCTTTCTTCTTCTGCTCAAAAACTATAGTTGCTACAGGATTGTGAATGAAGGTTTGGTTACAATAATCTGAAATGTGACTAAGGAGGAGAAATGTTTTCTGAAAGCTTCATTACTGGCTGAAGCTGTGCTTTTTGCTTGGATGTAAACACAACAGAAAACATCCATTACAGGCACAGATGTACTCAAAATAGATTTAAGCTCACGTCTATCTAAATGTGTTGTCTCCCTTGGTCACATGTCCTGTGCAGTCATGGTGAGTAGAAAGTAAACCGCCTTTAAAAGGTTTAATGTGTTTTAGATCCATCTCAAAATAATGAAGTCATATAAAGTATTTTATACTGGGGGGGGGTGGGGGGTCTCACCTTCACAATCGGTTTATTTGTTTCTATTTATTTACAGCTGTGGCCAAATTTGATCAAAAACAAATAGCCATTGCTTCCTTATCATTTAACGAATCAGCGTTTCCATGAGAACCAGGTGCAACAAGGGCTGAGAACAACTGATTGTGTTGAGGTTGCGCTGCTGGCTCTAAAAGCAAGTCTGCCCAGACACTACACTCAAAACAGAGTGAGATAATTTTATTATGTTAATAGTTGCAGGACAAAAAAAGTGAGAAATCAACATCTGTCTTTGTGTAGATGATGGTGTGATGTTGTTTGATAATGTTTTATAAGTTTGCCCAATTAGTGGTAGCTCTTTAATGATTAAGCACTTGATTTGGTTTTCTATCTGTTTTCCTTCTCTCTTTTAAAGTAAAGACTGATGAATCGGTTTTCTTTTGTTTTATGAAAGCCCAGACCCTCAGGAACAACTTTAATATTGTTTATTTAAAAATATGTGTCAATTTAATCTTGATACAGCATAATAAAAAGTTATTCAGATGTAGAGAATTTCAAATAAATTGTAAATTGATAAACAGTCACTTCCTTCCTTTTTTCCCCTTTTAGCAGGATTTAAATTTTGCCATCTTTAACTACCATACAGTCAATGTGCAGTGTGTTTATACCACTAATGCCTGATGATGCACATTTAGCACGAAACAAGCAACATATTTAGTGATGCAATATTTTATTGACTGTAAAAAATGTAGGCAATAAGAATAAAATGCTTACCCCAGTCAGAGGCAACCCCCCAAATTAGTTTTTAATTATGACTTGGTAACATATTTCCAGCTATGAATATTTTTGTTTGCATGTATGTAACTGGTTATTCAACATATTGTGTAATTTTTATTTCTCCAACTTAAGCAGAGGTCAAGTCTGCTTGGCTCAGGATTTCTCTGCCAGGGTTTTTAAAACTTACTTCAATTCTCTCAGTTTTTTCCACGTCTGTGTTGTCTAATGAAGAGTGATGTGGAGGGATCTTTAAGGTGTGTTTCAGGAAACTTAGATTTGGATTCAAAGAAGTATCAAACCTTTTTAAGGGCCAGCTCATTTACACCCTGAAGCCCTAGAACTGACAGAGGTTGTACTTTCTTTCTACCATGACTGCATACATAGTTAACCAATAATATTCTACAGGCAGTTTACTGTTTAATTCACCTTACATCCACATAATAATGAAATAGGAGTCAAGTTTAAGACACATTGAAATCGCATTTTCCCTCATAATTCTACTATTGAAGCACATTTACATCCCTTTAAACTCAAAATGTTGAACTGCGATTTTACACTATTGCACATCTCATGGTTTTAGCTTGGGTAACAACTCTGTGGTTTTGTACATGTATTTACACTTCAATGTTTCATTCATGCTTTTGATTAAGTTTGTTTTGGGTCATTGCTTGATAACCTTTCACATTCAGAAGTCTGACAGACTCAAAGCAGAGTTACATGAAAGCGCTGTACAAAATGCTCGTTAGTGGCTTTTTTGGGAGAGGTATTTTAATTAATTGCTTGTGCACTTTGCTTTAAAGAAAAAAAGGAAGAATCCAAGGCGTGGTTGTATAATAACACACAGGATAATATTAATTTACTTGTATTTTGTCAGCACACATACATTGTAGAGATTTTGTGAAATAGTTTTAATATTAATACAGCAGTTCTTTAATAACGTGCGTCTTTATCTTTGTATTATCTATTTAAATTTATTCTTAAGTGCAAACCTTGACTTTTTTGTCTAGGTAATCTGGATTGCTTTAAGTCGCTCTACATTGCCTTGCAAAGGTTTTCACAGCCTCACATTTTATCACTCAAGTCACAAACTGCAGTATATTTTATTGGACCCTTATGTTATATACCAACATAAATGATACATGGCTTTCAACATGTGCACAACTAAAAATCTGGGAATTGTTACATGAATTTGTTAGAAATATTTGTTCTACAAAGAGTCAATCTTTGTAGGACATCCATCTTCCTATCTACTCTGACCAGTTTCCTGGCATCAGCTCCAGAAAAAACATCCCCCACATTATGATGCCGCCACAACCATTCACTACACAGGGAGCTGTGTTTTCAAGGTGGTATGAAGTCTCAGTTTACCACCATGAACATAGTTTTGCATAAAGTTCCAAAAGGATTCATTTAGGTCTCATATGAAACAAACACATTATTCCATGTATTGCCTGTGTTCTCTATTACGTTGGGACAAACACCAAACAGGCTCCTTATCTGAGGTCCCTGATGGTCTAGTGGTGAGGATTTCCCGGTCAGGGAAAGTCTATTTCCTTTTCACCTGCCACATTGTTTGGCGACCTGTCCAGGGTGAACCCCGCCTCTCACCCGAAACGTTTGCTGGAGATAGGCAATAGCACCTTCCCGACCCCACTAGGGACAAGGGTGGGTGGATGGATGGCATCCTTATCTATGGCATTTAGTTAGTTGACTCGTAAAGGATATTACACTATAATTTTGTAGAGGTAATTTGTAAAGAGAGCTGGATACATTCACAAGTCCCACTTCTCAGGCTTGCAATTATATAAACAAACAAAAGATTGCAACCATTTATCTTTTTGTTCCACTGTATAATTATGCATTACTTTGTGTTGCTTTGTCACCTAAAATGTAAGTTCATGTTCTGCAAAGCATTGTAGAGAAAAGTAAAGGCTCCATTTTTCTCAGCTGTTTTCTTTGACTCCATTAGACAAATATGTGTTTTCCTCAGCCGTTCTCTCCTCTTCCCTGTTACAGAATATACATAAAATATAAATAACATATAATTTCACATCTAAAAATAAAGAGCTGTATTTTTTTTGTAAAATAATTTGCTTATAATATCATAAGAGAATAAATATATTGTCTTTATCTACAGAAAGTGCACATAAATAAAAATTACTGGAGATTATTGTATCTATCAATAATCTGTCTGCTCATCTCAAGGTGCCAATAATATAGGCTAAATTGGGGTAACATAGCTTAAATAAAGTTAATCAATAAATTCAGAATATAAATTAACTAATAATAAAACAACAAATGGACATTTAGGTCAAATTGTATTATCGAGGTTTTAAATGTTTAAGGACATCATGAAACAAATGCAACAGAAGCAGAAATGCCTCTCATCACTGTGCAGCTGGTGTTCCTTTTTCAACTAAAAACTTTTTTCTTTTGTATCTAACTTCTTACAGGAAGAAAGAAAAGAACACCAAAACTGGGAAAACCAAGACAGCACTCAGAGAAAACGTACTTGATAAATCAAAAACTGAGTTTTGGCCAATTGAGGTCAAAACTAAGACTAAAATATTGCTCAAAATATCTTAAAGCACATTTAAAAAATCACACATCTTTAAAAACAACAGGGGACCTGACTCCATCTAAAGTGCCTTTCAGATGCATTCATAATCTTGTCTGAGTTCAAATGAAAGTAAAATAAAATACATGACAAGACATTGTGCAGAACATCCTCCAACCTTCATAGTCACTATTAAAAAGGCAACAAAAGGGAGAAGATGAGATTTAACAAATAAGATGAATTGGTAGCACTGAGATGGCTTTTTAACCTTGGCACCTTTCAGTTTAAACATTTAAAAACATTTTAAAATTAAAAGACAACAATAAAGAAGAAAAGGACAGAGATCAAGGCAGAATGAATGATCTGGCTTTGAATTGTTTTGACTGAAAACAAAGAGCAAAGTTTGTTTTAGTATTTCTACAAAAGGAAGTTGGATTTAGAGTCATTATTGTGATTTGTTGATTGAGTTCCCATATTTGGGAAGAATGTCCTCAGTGCGGTCACATGGTGAATGAAAGCCTTGTACACTTCGAGCAGATCAATTTCAGGGTCAACCAGAGGTCATCCAATTATTTTTCTGAGGCTTGAATGTGTTTTTGGTTAAGTTGTGTTTGTGTAAGAGATCCCATGCTGTTGATGTCGGTAATAAATCTTCCTCACACCATTGTTTGTTAGGGAGAAATCTGATCTTTCAATATTACTTTTTACTTATATTTTCTAATATTTCTATAAACTCTTTATCACTAATTGGATGAAACTGCAAAAAAATTGCATTTAACCAAGAAAAACAAAATTTAGCTACACTACATGATTAAGTAAAATCTGAATGATTCAAAGTTTTCTTCTGTAAAGGTTTTAACTGAGCATTCTTGCTCGCTTTCTGGTTGATCAATGTTCCATCAGGTACCTGTGTTTCGGAACCAGAGATATTTTCTTTAATTGACATAAAACTTGTTACTTGAACCTTCTTATGTCACCTGCCAACATTTACAGCATCATATCACAGATTGATACAGGAAAAGAATGTTTATTATTTATTTTTGTGTATTTTTATGTCTAAGTCAGGGTGTAAAACAAATTTTCATTTTGGGTCATATTAAGATCATGAATGTCCTCAAAGGGCCAATTGTGGCAGAATGTATTAATAATGTCACCTACTAAAAAACTGACAAGGTATTATAGCTTCTCCTGCATTTGATTAAAGACGAAATCATAGTTAACATCTTTTGACATTGATGTAATTTGGCTCTGCGCAAATAAAAACTGATTTGATTGGACTGATAGAATAACATTTAAGCACATAGCTATTATCTTGAAATTCTACTTATGTGGTCCTGATAGGTCTAGAAAGCCACAGAAATAACGACTGCATGGCGGCTCAGATTTGACTCTTAAATTTAACACACATGGTCAAAGTAGTTCTCTAAAAAGCAACACTTTCTTCCAAAATGCCTGAGGCAAGCTATTCTAAAGAAATGACAAATTTATAAAATATTCAATATAAAAAATACAGATTAAATAAGTAAATAATAATTTAAAAAATCTTTAGATACCTCTATGATAGAGCTTCAATATATTGAAAAGAGTCCTAGTTTTGCATCTTTCTAACACTTTGTCTCATTTCTTTTTTCACAGATTATGTCTGTGAAACAAGAAACAAAACTCCTCAGTGTAAAATTTCTCTTTTTCATAATCGTGGATTCAAAGGCAAACACTGTGTCTCTTTTAAAGGGGCAGTATGATGTAAAATTGACTTTTTGAGCTTTGCATCATCTTCTAATGTTTTTCCTCATAAAAAACATACTTGGAGTGTTGCTTTGATTCTTTCATGGATGTTTGAGAAGTCCTTTATTTCTTTATTATTATTTACAACCATTTTTCTGGGTGGTCCTGGCTCCACCTCTGAGCTGCAGTTTTCAACCTCACACTCTGCTCTGCTTTCACATAACAGAACACTTTTCCTCCACAACTCCCCCACTCAGCTCCTTCAGACTAGCCAGCAGCAATTAGCAAACAGCTGGTGGAACTGAGCACCTGTTGAACTGAAGCTACGTCTCAGTTCAACGCTGGTAAAAACATTGCTAAATGGTTAATAGAGAAGCGATGCATTGACATCCTAAAGGGGGAGTGGCAGAAAGAACAGGAGTTTTTAGACAGAGGCCTAAATTAAATTTATAAATTCAGATTTCGGTAACACTTTATTTGACGGGGTGTGCATAAGACTAATATAACATTTGATATAAACATAAAGGAGTCTTTATGAATGTTTGTGACTGTTGTCATAAAGTGTCATTCAGTAAATAATGATACTTTTAACCTGTTTTAAAAGTGGCATTAAAAGTCTATTAAAAGGGTCAACTTTGCATGATTTTGTAAATAATGACACATTAAATGTCCATTAAAAGTTGGCACTTTTAATGGACTTTCAATGCAACTTTTATTGCAACTTTGCATTAAAGTGTCATTATGTACTGAATGACACTTCATGACAACAAACATTTATAAAGACTCCTTCATCTTTATGGTAGATGTTATGTCATACTTATGCACACCCATCAAATGAATGTTACCCAAATTTCTTTTCAGTTGTATCTAATATACATCATTTTTATAGCAACTGAAGTTATCATAGATGCTTGATTTTTTGTAAAATATGGGTGGAAAATACATAGCAATGCCCCTTTAAAAGTCGTACTGAAAGTTTCCCTTTGTAAAACGCTGATGGAATATGGGATAATTTAGGTAATACTGATGCATATCTCTTCACTCTCTTACCTACCTACCTTTATTGTCTCTTGAAGCTACAAACCAGAAAGATAAATTGATCAATCAACTGTCAATCGGTCCATCAGTCAATGATTTCTCAACTAATAATGTTTTATGGTCAGTTTTTTGGGGGATTTTGGCTCTTGTGTTGTGGATTCTGGTGACATCACAAAAGGCACAAGGCAACTGACCCCAGTCTGTTTGCACTTTCCTAATTTTTTTTATTTTACTGAACGTTTCCCACCAAAATTATGGCTCATTTGGCTCTCCTGCCATAACATTAATGTCAGTCTTGTACCTCTTGTAATGTAATCAAATCAAGGCAAAATTACCACTTTTTATTTTTTCCAGAGGATGCTTCATAAAACATTGCATTTTGTTAAATCCTGCGGTGGAAATCTATAATTCAGCACATTTTGTGTTTTTTTTTATTGTTGATTTGAATTTATTTGTGAAAATAATACACTACTCTGTAGTGTCTTTAACTGTATGAATGTAAACTATCATCCTGTCATTGCCTTGTATGTCTTTTCTTTCCTTGTCTTGTCTTTTTATGTTTGTCTCACCATCATCCTCTCAGATGTATCAGGAAAATTGGGCTGAACAGTGCTGGACAGATACAGTAATATAATATAACATATCAGCATTGTGATGCTTTGTGCATATCAGTTAAATTTAGAGTATGGGAAAAAGACTTGAATCTCTATTATATCTACACACCTGAAACCTGTAACTTGAAACTGTACACATGTGTGTACAGCTCAGCTGACTTTCTCTGTATGTTTGTGGCTGATTATGCGATTTTTTTCTTCTTCTGTAAGCTCTGAAGAGGCTGCTTTGGTTTGGTCAACCTGTGGCCTCCGGTGGTCCAGAACTACAGCAAGGTGACACAGCTGAATGTCTTCACTCATCAATGAACGCGATCCCTTCAATCCTGCAGGACGAAGCACACAAACACATAGTCAAAGCAGTTCACAGGACCAGCCAGCTGACTACAATGAAACAGAGAACAAACAGCAAATCATCAAAAGAGCAGAAGATGACAGTCTGCAGCAAGATTGTTTCCTCCAGGTCGGGACGAGGGATGAGGGAGGGTTTGGCCTTGCCTTTTTAGCAGCCAAGGGACGAATGTCCTTTTGATTGGAGTTGAGGGATTTCCACACAGTGGTTTTAGACATTTCATCAGATATGTTAATCTCAGAGGGATCACACCTGAGGGACAGGAGGAGGAAAAAGGGTAAAATTGAGGAGAGGCATAAGAGGAATATACAGGATTCACTGGGGGAACATGAAGACAGAGTCCCACACACAAGATAATAAATAAAACCCAGGCATGCAAGGAGATGGATGGGAAAGTGACAAATCCCTATAATAATCCTATTAATCAAAACCATATTCATCGTGTGTTGTGTGTGTGTGTGTGTGTGTGTGTGTGTGTGTGTGTGTGTGTGTGTGTGTGTGTGTGTGTGTGTGTGTGTCTCACTTTGGATCGTGTGCTCTTTGAACAATTCTGCTTCCCTCCATAGTAATCTGAACAGTAGCTGATTCATCTCTTTTCAAACTCAGCATTTCTTGCGATTCCTGCATGATGCAAACACAGGCGCAGCCATAAATAAGATGAATTAACAAGACATTTGAAGATTTTTTTCCCCCCCACTTGGATTACCTCTTCCAATTTTTTGGAAGCATCATCCAGGTTTTTCTTCTTCCACTCAGGCATCAAGTCATCGAGGTAGCTCAGCTCTCGTTTTGAAAAGCACAAGTCCAGCAGCTTCCGGATGAAAACCAGAGCCAGGACCTGCAGGACCAGGAGTAAAACAAGATCCGGACTAGAGAGAAACTGGAAGAACAAATTAAGTGTTTTTTGTTCAGTGACGATAATTACCATCATGGGAAAGACGATCGCAGCAGGGGAGGTCTTAATGACCCAGAGTAGCACCAGACAGGTGAGCTGAGTCACAGTGAACAGATGCACCTTCCTCAAAGGGACGTGTCTCAGGTAGATGAAGTCTGGCTGGTGCTTTGCTGGCATACCAAAAAGCTTTAGGCGGTCAAAGAACTGAGACGAAAACAGTCAGAACACAGAGGGAGAAGGTTAGAAGTAAATAAAAGATCGGTAAGTGCAGGAAGAACACCAAAGATTGATTAACATTGGTGAATTGCAGACTATATGAGAGATTGGAAATTACATTCTGGTTATTTCCTTTTAAAAACAAAGAAAACACACAAATCGTAAATTGAAAATTCTGTCACAAAAGGCATCCAAAAACTGACATCCAAATGCCATGGATACACGCTGCCATTTAAAATCTAGTGTAGCTCCCTTCAGAGGTCGCCTAATTAGAAAACAAAGTCCACTGGTGTGTAATGAGGAATGAAATCCAAGTTGGATTTTATTTACAGAGTTGCAGTTAAAATATATCAGAACCAAACTTGATAACCAACTGTCAACCAACTAATGCCAAACTGTTTGGAAAGTGGTATAACATTACCACAGCAAATTACCCTCAACAAACCGTCCCCATGGAGAAACAGGGACGTCAATACAATTGATAACCTGTGTGAATACATTGAAACTGAAATGACAAAATAAGAAAGAGCTGATGTTTAATGAAAAATACAGCACAAAATCAAGAAAGCTTTGGTTTTTTAAATAAAGGGATGTTTCCAATCATGGAAGATACATGACCAAAGAAAGACGGACAGATGAACATTTACAGGAATAATCAAGACATCAGAGCCAGCCTTCGCTCCACTAGTCACTGTTAGAGTCCTGCTAAAATCACAACGCAAGCAGTGTGCTACTTGCATAAATTAAAAAGAAATTCACAAGTTCCTCAGGCTTGGCATGAGGTTTATCACAGTGTCTGTGACAGTCAGAGTGAGAAACAGACTGCATAATGTCAGTGGACAACGTCCAAGGGAAGAAAAGCCTTCCTCAATCTGAAAATAATCATCTGACACTAAGAGAAGAAGCAGAGACTGACCATAGATATTCACAATGAAAACATTAATATTATTCAAAACCAGTTTAGATGTGTTTATTGTATTATTATTGTATTATATGCAGTGGTGGAGAAAGTACTCAAAAAATGTACTTAAGTAAAAGTACAAATACAAGGTCAAAAATGTACTCAAGTAAAAGTCAAAGTACCACATTAACATTTTACTTAAGTAAAAGTGAAAAAGTACTGGCTTTTAAAAATACTTAAGTATTTAAAAGTAAAAGTACTTGCTGCATACATAACCTAATCACTAATATCATTAAGTGTGCCGAACGTATTTAATTTTAATACATCAGAAATGTGCCATTTTAATGAGCAATGCCACAGATTAATCATGTTCTTATTGTGTTTATTCTCTGTAACATAGTTTAGACTTAGATATGTGATTCTAT